>SNQJ01S0160579.1:9258-21510 GCA_010110895.2 Picea sitchensis
AACTGTAAAATGCAGCGGAAACAAGCTTGCTGGAATGGTGGTGGCTTATCTCTAAGAAGAGATGTGATGGAAGTGTGCATTCGCAAGAAGAAGGTTACAATGAGGCTCCAAAGGAATTTTTACAATAGGAAATAATTCCAAAAGCCCTAGACATCCAAAAACCTAACCCTAGGAGATGAAGCGCCAAAAGTCATGTGGGCCCTGTTTGGGTAAGTTAGTCATCAACTTCCCGGGGTCGTAACTTTTGCATACAATCTCCGTTTTAGGCGTGTGATGGCCCGTTGGAAAGTTATCATCGAGGAGATTCATTTTGGGGGCTCAATTATGACTTAGACTATCATTGAAGAGCTTGATCCTGAAAATCCTTCATTTAGGCCCTCAAAATGGCCCCGGAAGTTAAAACTACTAAAAATAGTAAATTGCCAAAATTGTCAGAAAACTGTTTTGAGCCAGTTGGAAAAGATGGGTGGCCACCAATATCCATATAGATCAATCCTCCATCCTTATGAAGAAATGGTCTCCTTTGCGTTGAGGTCTCCCAGCAGATGAGGAAATTTCTGCTGAATTTGGCCCCGAGTGAGCCACTTGCCTTGGTGCAGAAGCTGCCCTACTTTGACGACTCGATAAAGATAGATCCTTTGTTGGTGAGTGCCCTTGATTTGTATGTCCACAATTAGATCATTGGATTCCTATTGTAGGTAGTTGGGGTTGAGATCTATTGGTGTCAGTTGTTATGCTATTTCTGAGGTGTCCAAAAATGGTGGGAAATAAGGGCGAAGGAGATCCACGTTGAACACTAGGTGCAGACCAAGGAAAGGAGGAATGTTGATCTCAAAAGCATTATCCCCCACGGACTTGGTGATAGTATATGGCCCATAAAGAACTAGGAGAAGTTTCCGATGGGGTCCTATAAGGCGTTCTTTCTGCAAGTGCAACCAAACTTTGTTGCCCACCTGAAACTTATGTAGCACCCGATGTTGATCATGGCGCTGTTTGTACTTGTCAGAAATAACAGAACAACTGACACCAACAGAGCTCAACCCTGACTGCCTACAATAGGCATCCAATGATCTAATTGTGGACCAACAAATCAAGGGCACTCACCAAATAAATCTAGATCCTTTGTTGGTGACTGCCCTTGATTTGTATGTCCACAATTAGATCATTGGATGCCTATTGTAGGCAGTCGGGGTTGAGCTCTGTTGGTGTCAATTGTTCTGCTATTTCTGAGGTGTCCAAAAATGGTGGGAAATAAGGGTGAAGGAGATCCACGTTGAACACTAGGTGCAGACCAAGGAAAGGAGGAATGTTGATCTCAAAAGCATTATCCCCCACGGCCTTGGTGATAGTGTATGGCCCATAAAGAACTAGGAGAAGATTCTGATGGGGTCCTATAAGGCATTCTTTCTGCAAGTGCAACCAAACTTTGTTGCCCACCTGAAACTTATGTAGCACCCGATGTTGATCATGGCACTGTTTGTACTTGTCATTGGACTTCTGTAGGATATCCTGAACCTGTTGGCAGATGTGATGGATCTGCTCAATGAACCGGGTGGCTTTGTCAGCTTCATTTGGAGCAGGAGATGATTCAGTCGAGGTGACCGCAAGGGGAAGTGCAACATCTATGGGTCCCAATGGTTGGAATCCCAACCCCACTTGAAAGTGGTTGTGGTCGGTTGAGCTATGCAGGGCTTGGTTATAGCTACGCTGGACATAGGGAAGGATCTCATCCCATGTGGGAGGGTGCTTTGAATTATACATGCGAAGGATATGCACAATCATTTGATTTACAACCTCGGTTTGGCCATCTGTGTGGGAGTGGAAGGCCGTGGATTTGGTGAGCTTGGTGTCCAGTAGTGACCAAAGGCTCGACCAAAATGTGCTGAGAAATCGACTATCCCAATCTGAGACAATGGTTTGTGGGATTCCAAAATGTACCTAGACTCGTTCAAGGAAGAGCTTGGCAATGGCCTCTGCTGTGATGCTCTTCTTGCAGGCAACCATAATCGCCCTCTTAGAAAATTGATCAACAACCACAAAAACACAGTCATTTCCCCACTTGGTGGATGGGAGGCCCGACATGTAGTCCATTGAGATGGATTCCCATGGCCCATCAGGAGTAGGAAGAGGGGTGTACAAGCCCTGTTTCTTAGTGGTCAGATTGGCAATAATGCAGGCAGTGAAGGACTTGATATACTTGCTGACCTCCTATCGAAGTTTCGACCAGTAGAAATGATTCTGTAGCATCACCACTATCTTTTCAACGTCGAAGTGTCCTGCCACCTGACTGTAGTGGGCTTCCCAGATCATCTTCACTCGCTCATTTGATGGAACACAAATATGGCCCAGATGACACAACAACCCATATTGAAGATAGAAATTATCGACAACTGCATTTGAACACAACATTTGGTAGGTGGTGGCAAGGTCAGGGTCTATCTCATAGATTTGGGGCCATCCAGATGTCTCATGGCCGCAAGAGTCTAGCACCGTGGTGAGTGCTGCGACTAGCAGTCTGCTGAGGCAATCAACGACATGATTGGTGCTTCCTGTTTTATTTTTTATGTTGAGGTGGAATTGCTGCAAGTATGTTGACCACTTTTAATGGCGGTCATTCTACAATTTTCCCTGTGTTTGCATGAACTGCAGTGGCTTATGATCAGTGTGGATGATTGTCTCCTTCCCAAGAATGTAATGTCTCCACTGGCGGCATGCTTGCACAATGGAGTACATTTCTTTTTCGTAAGTAGGGTACTTACGAATAGTATCTGACAATGTCTCACTATGATAGGCCACAGGGTGGTCGTGCTGAGTGAGAACAACACCGACAACATAGTTTGAAGCATCTGTCTCAATCTCAAAAGGATGTTGGAGGTCTGGTAGTGAAATTACTTGGGCTGAGAAAAAACGCTGCTTCAAATCATTGAACGGTTGTTGTTGGGACCTGCCCCACACAAATTTATCCTTACCACCACCCCTGTTTATTTGGATGAGGGCCCATGCAATATGGGAGAAACCCAACATGAACCTGCGGTAGAAATTTGCAAGGCCCAAGAAGCTCCAAAGCTCAGTGAGTGTTGTTGGGGCTGGCCAGTCACGGATGACTTGGATCTTGGTTGGATCCACATGTACGCCATGCTGATTAATGATGTAGCCTAGGTAATGGACCCTATCCATGCCGAAGGATCATTTTTCCAAGTTGGCGTATATCTTTTACTGTCGCAGGGTGTATAGAACCTGCTGAATATGCTGCAAGTGTCCGACCCAAGTCTTGCTGTAAATTAGAATTTCATCCAGATACACCACTACAAAAGTATTGGTGAATGGTCATATGATATCTCCCATCATCCTCATGAAAGTGGCTGGAGCATTTGTCAAACCAAAGGGCATGGCCAACCATTCAAAAAGGCCTTCCTTTGACTTGAAGGCAGTCTTCTATACATCTGTCTGTTCTATCGGGACCTGGTGGTAGACATACTTTAGATCAATCTCATTGAAGTATTTGGCCCCTATGAGTTGATCAAGGAGGTCATCGATTCAGGGAATTGGGTACCAGTTTCTGACTGTGATTTTATTAAGAGTCAGGTAATCAATACAGAGTCTCCAGGTTCCATCTTTCTTCTGTACCAACACGATTGGGATCCCGAAAGGTGATAAGCTGGGCTCGATGTGCCCCTTGTGGAGTAGTTCTTGGATCTATCGCTTGATATCCTCATTCTCTAACAAAGAGAAATGATAGACTAGCCCATTGGGTAGCGGTGTGTCGGGGGTTAGATCGATGGGGTGTTTGACTTGGCAGTGTAGATGCACCCCTGTAGGTGAGGAGAAGATATCTGAGTATTCTTCCACGACCTTATATACTTGCTTCTGCTGTGTGGAGATTTCGACCGCTAAGACCCTGGATGTGGCTGTGATCTTTCGCTTACTCTGAGAGAAAATCATGAAGAAGACAAACTTCCCCATCTGAGAGATGAAATTCCTGCATTGCTTAGCAGAGATCAAGGAAATAACACTAGGTGGGACTGCCTTGGGTATCCTGTACAATTTCCTGTTCAAAGTAATAATAACACTATGAGGCCTAGAATCATATACAACATGACGTTTCCATAAATAAGGTTGGCCCAAAAAAACATCACAAACTTCGAGAGGAGCAACATCACACAATACCTCGTCTTTGAAGGGCTTGATGCCGTACGACAGTTGGCACTGTTGGTTGATGCAGAGATCGCTTCCTTGAAGGAGCCATCCAATGGTGTACGGTTGTGGGTGTGGAATTGTTGGTAGGGCTAGCCACTTGATGACCTATGATGAGATGAGGTTCTTCTCGCTACCTCTATCAATGATGAAGTGCAGTGGGGTGCATTTTACCCACATCTGTGAATGGAAGAGGCACTCTCCTTCTTCTGGCTCATCTGGTTCACCAGGATGGAGCTTGGTGGTAGCAATGGTGGCACTGGGTTCCACATCAATGATCTGTCTTTCCCTTTCTAGTTCTAGCTCAGAGTCATAATCTGCATCTGATTCATAGGCTTTCACTTCGGCCACCAGCGACAACTTTGAGCGGAGGTCAACAATGTTATGCCAAGGGCTCTTATGGAAGTTGCACCACTTCCCAATATGTTTCTTTGTCTTTCCGGTGTCCTTATTTGCTTGTGGATTTTACTGGTTTTCCTGATACTATCCATCTTTTCTCTATCCTTTGTTCGGTGGGTTGGGGCCGCCCTTTCCTGTCTTTTGTTGTGAGGGGTTCCCAGGTCCAAATTGCCGCATCTTTTGTTTGATCTTTTGCTCGATTTTGATGGCATATCGGTAGGACGTGCCCAAGGATGAGATGTCCAGAAATTCCATTTCAGTATAGATGTATCTATGTAGATAACCCTGATACTTCAACACCATATGTCACTCTGAATCTTTGATACCCAACTTGGTGCACAAGGTATGCAAGATATTTGTGAAATCTGGCACTGCTTGGTCTCTTTCTTGCTGTAGTGTGGTCCATTTGGTATACAGGTCGTCATAAATTCCAACAAGGTAGTATTGTTCCTTAATAGCATCCCTGAAGTATTCCAAGGTGGCCGTGACTAAAAATAATGAAGTTTCCTCTGTTTCCTTTTGCTCATAGAAAGTTTCCCACCAATCTTTTACATGGGAAACGACTTTGAGGAGTGCAAAAGTAATCTTTTCTTTATTCGAAAAGTTATGGACAAAAAAATACCCTTCTAGTAGATTCAAACACTTGTCTACAAAATCCGCGTCTATCTGACCTTCAAATATAGGGATATCGAAGTTTATTTGTACCTTGAAGGGGGCGATGGCTCCGTTCAAAGAAGATGCGTCACCTGTTGGTAGCTGCCGAAGGATTTGCATGAAACTATCCATCATATCATTCCTCTGTTGCTTGAGGGATTACTCAATCAACAGTTTGAAAGGATCTCCTATCCCATCATATTTCTTTTCTCCTACCATGGGAGGTCGCTTGGGCATGCGAGAGCTTCTTTCCTCAAGAGAAACAAGCTCGAGACCCAACTCTTTGCACTTTGACCTCGTTGGGGACATGCATTAAGACGACAAGGAGCATATCACTTTGATACCACTGATCCATATTTGATGAGAAGAATGAAATGAATACAGATTATTAATAGGTGCTTAACACAAAATAATAGAGATACAATAAAACTAGTTTTCTATTCAATAACAAAATAAGCTGAAACTATAAAATGCAGCGGAAACAAGCTTGCTGGAATGGTGGCAGCTTATCTCTGAGAAGAGATGTGATGGCAGTGCGAATTTGCAAGAAGAAGGTTACAATGAGGATCTAAAGGCATTTCTACAATAATCAAGAATTCCAAAAACCCTAGACATCCAAAAACCTAACCGTAGGAGATGAAGTGCCAAAAGTCATGTGGGCCCCGTTTGGGTAAGTTAGTACATCAACTTCCTAGTGTCGTAACTTTTGCATACGATATCCATTTTAAGCGTGTGATATCCCGTTGGAAAGGTATCATAGAGGAGATTCATTTTGGGGGCTCAATCATTCCTTTGAATATCATTGAGGATCTGGATCCCAAAAAACCTTCATTTAGGCCCGAAAAATGGCCCTGGAAGTTAAAACTGCTAAAAATAGTAAATTGCCAAAATTGTCAGAAAACTATTTTGAGCTAGTTGGAAAACGTGGGTGGCCACCGATATCCATATGGATCAATACTTCCTCCTTAGGAAGCAATGGTATTCATTGCATTGAGGTCCCCCATCAGATGAGGAATTTTTTGCTGAATTTGGCCCCGGGTGAGCCACTTGCCTTGGTGCAGGAGCTGCCCTACTTTGATGACTCGATAAAGATGGATACTTTGTTGGCGAGTCCACTTGATCTGTCCATCCAAAATATGATCATTGAATGCCTGTTGTAGGTAACCAGGGTTGAGCTCTGTTGGTGTCAGTTGTTCTGCTACTTTTGAGGTGTCTAATAATGGTGGGAAATAAGGGTGAAGGAGATCCACGTTGAACACTGGGTGTAGACCAAGGAAAGGAGGAATGTTGAGCTCAAAATAATTATCTCCCATGGCCTTGGTGATAGTGTACGACCCATAATGGAGTGGGCGAAGCTTCCGATGGGGTCCTGTAAGGTGTTCTTTCTGCAAGTGCAACCAAACTTTGTTGCCCACCTGAAACTTATGCAGCACCCAATGTTGATCATGGCGCTTCTTGTACTTGTTATTGGAATTCTGTAGGATATCCTAAACCTGTTGGTGGATGTGCTAGATCCACTCAATGAATTGGGTGGCTTTGTCAGCTTTAGTTGGAGCAAGAGATGATTCAGTCGAGGTGACCGCAAAAGGAAGTGCAACATCTATGGGTCCCAATGGTTGGAATCCAAACCCCACTTGAAAGGGGCTGTGGCCAGTTGAGCTATGGAGGGCTCGGTTGTAGCTATGTTGGACATAGGGAAGGTTCTCATCCCATGTGAGAGGGTGCTTTGAATTATACATGCGAAGGATATGCACAATCATTCAATTTACAACCTTAGTTTGGCCATCTGTCTGGGGGTGGAAGGCTGTGGATTTGGTGAGCTTGGTGTCTAGCAGTGACCAAAGGCTCGACTAGAATGTGCTAAGAAATTGACTATCCCGATATGAGACAATGGTTTGTGGGATTCAAAAATGTACCCAGACTCGTTCAAAGAAGAGCTTTGCAATGGCCTCTTCTGATATGCTCTTCTTGTGGGAAACAAGAATCACCATCTTAGAAAAGCGATCACCAACCACAAAAAAACAGTCATTTCCCCACTTGGTGGATGGGAGGCCCGACATGTAGTCCATTGAGATGGATTCTCATGACCTGTCAAGAGTAGGAAGAGGGGTGTACAGTCCCTGTTTCTTTGTGGTCGGTTTGGAAATAATGCAGGCAGTGTAGGACCTGATATACTTGCAGACCTCATGTCGAAGTTTCAACTAGTAGAAATGTTTATGTAGCATCTCCACTGTCTTTTCAACGACAAAGTGTCCTGCCACCCAACTGTAGTGGGCTTCTCAGATTATCTTCGCTCGCTCACTTGATGGAACATAGATATGGCCCAGACGACGCAACAACCCATCCTAAAGATGGAAATTATCGACAACTGCATTTGCACCCAACAACAGGGTCTATCTCATAGAGTTGGGGCCATCCAGATGTCTCATGGCTGCAAGAGTCTAGCACCGTGGTGAGTGTCGTGACTGGCGGTTTGCTAAGGCAATCAGTGACGCGATTGTTGCTTCCTTTTTTATACTTGATGTTGAGGTGAAATTACTGCAAGTATGTGGACCACTTTTGATGATGGTCATTCTACAATTTTCCCTGTGTCTGCATGAACTACAGTGGCTTATGATGAGTGTGGATGACCGTCTCCTTCCCAAGAATGTAATGTCTCCACTGGTGACATGCTTGCATAATGGAGTACATTTATTTGTCGTAAGCAGGGTACTTACAGATAATATCTAATATTGTCTCACTATGATAGGCCACAGGGTGGCCTTGCTGAGTGAGAATGACCCCCACAACATAGTCTGAAGCATCTGTCTCGATCTCAAAGGGATGGTGTAGGTTTGGTAGTGAAAGTACTAGGGATGAGCACAAGCGCTACTTCAAATCATCGAACGCTTGTTGTTGGGACCGGCCCCATGCAAATTTCGCCTTACCACCACCCCTGTTTATTTGGCTGAGGGCCCATGAAATATGGGAGAATTCCAACACGAACCTGCGGTACAAATTGGCAAGGCCCAAGAAGCTCCAAAGCTCAGTGAGTGTTGTTGGGGATAGCTAGTCACGGATGGCTTGGATCATGGATGGATCCACATGTACGCCATGATGATCAATGATGTAGCCCAGGTAATGGACCCTGTCCATGCCGAAGGAACATTTTTCCAAGTTGGCATATAGCTTGTGATGCCGCAGCATGTGCAAAACCTGTTGAATATGCTGCAAGTGCTCGGCCCAAGTCTTGCTATAAATTAGAATGTCATCCAGATACAACACTACAAAATTATTGGTGAATGGTCACAAGATATCATCCATCATCCTCATGAAAGTGGCTGGAGCATTTGTCAAACCAAATTTCATGACCGACCATTCAAAAAGGCCTTCCTTTGAATTGAATGTGGTCTTCCATACATCTGTCTGTTCTGTCGGGACCTGGTGGTAGTTGGAATTCATATCAATATTATTGAAGTATTTGGCCCCCATGAGTTGATAAAGGACGTCATTGATTTGGGGAATCGGGTACCGGTTTTTTATTGTGATTTTATTCAGAGCCCGGTAATCAATACAGAGTCGCCAGGTTCCATCTTTCTTTTGTACCAGAACGATTGGGCTCCCACAAGGTGATGAGCTAGGGCAGATGTGCCCCTTTTGGAGAAGTTATTGGATCTATCGCTTGATCTCCTCATTCTCTAACAAAGAGCGATGATAGACTGGCCCATTGGGTAGCGATGTGCCAGGGGTTAGATCGATGGGGTTCTTGACCTGGCAGTGTAGAGTTACCCCTGTAGGTGAGGAGAAGATATCTGAGTATTCTTCCACGACCTTATCTACTTGCTTCTTCTATGTGGAGAGGTCGACCGCAGAGACCCTGGATGTGGTTGTGATATTTTTCTTATTCTGAGAGTGAATCACGAAGAAGAAAAACCTCCTCGTCTGAGAGATGCCCTTCCTGCATTGCTTAGCAAAGAACAAGGAAATAACACTAGGTGGGACTACCTTGGGTATCCTCTACAATTTCCTGTTCAAAGTAATAATAACACTACAAGGCCTAGACTCATATACATCATGATGTTTCCATAAATAAGGTTGGCCCAAAGAACATCACAAACTTTGAGAGGAGAAACATCAAACAATATTGATGACGTACGACAGTTGGCATTGTTGGCTGATGCAAAGATCGCTTCCTTGGCGGAGCCATCCAATGGTGTACAGTTGTGGGTGTGGCATTGTTGGCAGGGCCAGCCACTTGACGACCTCTACTGAGATGAGGTTCTTCTGGCTACCACTATCAATGATGAAGTGCAACAGAGTGTCTTTTACCCACATCTGTGAATGGAAGAGGTGCTCTCCTTCTTCTGGCTCGTCTGGTTCACCAGGCTGGAGCTTGGTGGTAGCAATCGTGGCACTGGGTTTCGCATCAATGATCCATGTTCCCCTTTCTAGTCCTGGCTCAGAGTCATAATCTACATCTGATTCATAGGGTTTCACTTCGGCTTCCAGCAACTTCTTTGAGCGACAGTCAACAATGTTATGCCAAAGGCTCTTATGGAATTCGCACCACTTCCCAGTATCTTTCTTTGTCTTTCCGATGTCCTTCTTTGCTTGCGGCTTGGACTGGTTGTCCTGATACTATCCATATTTTCTCTATCCTTTGTTTGGTGGGTTGGGGCCACCCTTTCTTGGCTTTTGTTGTGAGGGTTTCCTAGGCCCAAATTGCTGCGTCTTTTGCTTGAGCTTTTGCTCGATTTTGACGGCATATCGGTAGGACGCGCCCAAGGATGAGATGTCCAAAAATTCGATTTCGGTATGGATGCATATATGTAGAGCACCTTGATACTTGAGCAACAGATGTCGCTCTGAATCTTTGATACCCAACTTGGGGCGCAAGGTATGGAAGATATTTGTGAAATCTGGCACTGCTTGGTCTCTTTCTTGCCGCAATGTGGTCCATTTGGTATACAGGTCATAATAACTTCTGACAGGGTAGTATTGTTCCTTAATAGAATCCCTGAAGGATTCTCAGGTGGCCATGACTGAAAATAATGATGTTTCCTCTGTTTCCTTTTTCTCACTAAAAGTTTCCCACCAATCTTTGACACGGGGAATGGATTTTAGGAGTGCAAAAGTAATATTTTCTTTATTCGAAAAGTTATGGACAGAAAAATACCCTTCTAGTAGATTCAACCGCTTGTCTACAACATATGCATCTATCCAACCTTCAAATATAGGAATATCGAAGTTTATTTGTACCTTGAAGGGGGCGATGCCTCCGTTCAAAGAAGATGCGTCCCCTGTTGGTAACCGCCGAAGGATTTGTGCGAAACTATCCATCATCTCGTTCCTCTGTTGCATGAGGGATTCCTCAATCAACAGTTTGAAAGGATATCCTGTCCCATCATATTTATTTTCTCCTACCATGGGAGGTCACTTGGGCATGCGAGAGATTCTTTCCTTAAGAGAAATAAGTTCGAGACCCAACTCTTTGTACTCCGACCTCGTTGGGGACATGCATTAAGACAACAAGGAGCATACCGCTCTGATACCATTGATCTGGATTTTATGAGAAAAACGAAATGAATACAGATTATTAACAGGTTCTTAACACAAAATAACAGAGATATAGTAAAATCGGTTTTCTATTCAATAACAAAATAAGCTGAAACTGTAAAATGCAGCGGAAACAAGCTTGCTGGAATGGTGGCGGCTTATCTCTAAGAAGAGATGTGACGGTAACGCGATTTCACAAGAATAAGGTTACAATGAGGCTCTGAAGGCATTTTTACAATAAGCAATAATGCCAAAAACCCTAGACATCCAAAAACCTAACCCTAGGAGATGAAGCGCCAAAAGTCATGTGGGCCCCGTTTGGGTAAGTTAGTACATCAACTTCCCGGGGTCGTAACGTTTGCATACGATTTTTGTTTTAGGCTTGTGATAGACTGTTTGAAAGGTATCATAAAGGAGATTCATTTTGGGTGCTCAATTCTTCCTTTGACTACAATTGAGCAGCTCGATCCCGAAAAACCTTCATTTAGGCCCTTAAAATGGCCCCGGAAGTTAAAACTGCTAAAAATAGTAAATTGCCAAAATTGTTAGAAAACTATTTTGAGCCAGTTGGAAAAGGTGGGTGGCCACTGATATCCATATGGATAAATATTCCCTCCATAGGAAGAAATGGTCTCCATTGCGTTGAGGTCCTCCA
The DNA here is from genome assembly GCA_010110895.2 of Picea sitchensis. Lineage (NCBI taxonomy): Eukaryota > Viridiplantae > Streptophyta > Pinopsida > Pinales > Pinaceae > Picea > Picea sitchensis. Next base: position 20,696 of record SNQJ01S0160579.1, read on the forward strand.
TTAGATGAGGAAATTTCTACTGAATTTGGCCCCGGGTGAGCCACTTGCCTTGGTGCAGGAGTTGCCCTACTTTGATGACTCGATAAAGCTAGATCCTTTGTTGGTGAGTTCCCTGGATATGTCTGTCCAAAATATGAACATTGGATGCCTGTTGTAGGAATTTGGGGTTGATCTCATTTGGTGTCAGTTATTCTGCTACTTCTGAGGTGTCCAATAATGGTTGGAAATAAGGGCGAAGGAGATCCACGTTGAACACTAGGTGCAAACCAAGGAAAGGAGGAATGTTGAGCTAAAAATAATTATCCCCCATGGCCTTGGTGATAGTGTATGGCCCATAACAGAGTGGGTGAAGCTTCCGATAGGGTCCTATAAGGCGTTCTTCCTGCAAGTGCAACCAAACTTTGTTGCCCACCTGAAACTTATGCAGCACCCGATGTTGATTATGGCGTTGTTTGTACTTGTCATTGGAATTCTGTAGGATATCTTGAACCTGTTGGTGGATGTGCTGGACCACCCCTGTTTATTTGGCTAAGGGCCCATGCAATATGGGAGAAACCTAACACAAACCTGTAGTAGAAATTGGCAAGGCCCAAGAAGCTTTGAATCTCAGTGAGTGTTGTTGGGGTTGGCCAGTCACAGATGACATTGGATCTTGGCTGGATCCACATGTACACTATTCTAATCAATGATGTAGCCCAGGTAATGGATCTTGTCCATGCCGAAGGAGCATTTTTCCAAGTTGGCGTATAGCTTGTGCTGTCGCAGGGTGTGCAGAACCTGCTGAATATGCTGCAAGTGTTCGGTCCAAGTCTTGT
>SNQJ01S0160580.1:0-21702 GCA_010110895.2 Picea sitchensis
TATCTACCACTTATTCTTTTGTTCCCACATATTCAACTCTAATGTTCTTCTCTGCAACATGTTCCCGTAGAAAGTGATACTTGATTGGAATGTGCTTCCTCTTGGAGTGCATCATCGGGTTCTTTGAGATACTGACAGTGCTTGTATTATCACTATAGATTGGAATGGGCTCATCATACTCAACCTATATATATGTCAGAGTTTGTTTCATCGATAGAACCCATGTACAACATGATACTTATGCAATATACTTTGCTTCAACTATAGATAATGATACTGATGATTGTTTCTTTCTTAGCCAAGATACCAAACACTCGCCCAAGTAGAACGTTGCTTCACTAGTTCTTTGTAGGTCATCAATGCAACCTTCCCAATCTCCATCTGTGTAGGAAATAAGTGATATATCCTTTCCTTTTGGATACCATATTCCAAACTCTTATGTGCCCTTGAGATATCTGAAAATACTCTTCACTTCTAAGACATGTGATTCCTTTGGTGCTTCTTGAAATCGTGCCACCTGTCCAACTTCCTGCATTACATCTAGTCTGGATGTTATCACATATAGTAAGTTGCCAATCATTGACATGTACTACCTCTGGTTTGTATACTTTGAATCATCATCTTTGCTCAACTTGCAACTGGTTTGCATAGGAGTGTTAACTAGTTTGCAATCTTCCATTCTGAACCTCTTTAGCATTTACCTGATATACTTAGTTTGAGAAATAAAAATGCATTGGTTTTTTTACATATCTGAATATCCAGAAAGAGGGATAGTTCTCCAAGTAATGACATTTCAAATTCATTCTAAATATCCTTTGAAAATTTATGTCTTAACTTGTCATCATCACTTCCAAAAATAATATCATCAACATAAATTTCAAATAATAAAATATTATATTGAGTTACCTTGATTTAGAGGTTGTTGTGTGCACTTCCTTTTCTGAACCCTTCCCGCTGTAGATATTTATCCATTCTAGAGTACCATGCTTTGGGAGCCTATTTTATACCATACAAGGCCTTCTTCAACCTGCACACATAATCTTCGTTCTCTGATAGAGGAAATATTTTTGGTTGTTCAATGTAGACTTCTTCCTCAAGTTCGCCATTCAGAAAGGTTGATTTCACATCCATCTAATACACTTTAATATTCTTGGAGCATGCATAAGCTAAGATCAATCATATTTCTACCATTCTAGCAACTGGGGAAAACATCTCTTCAAATTCGACCCCTTCAACCTCTGCATATTCTTTACATATCAATTTATCTTTGTTCCTTGTAACATGTCCATATTCATTCAATTTATTTATGAAAACCCACTTTGTGCCAATCACATTCTTGTACCTTGGTATTGCAACCAATTCTCAAGTGTCATTCTTCTCTATTTGATCCAATTCTTCATTCATGGCAATTTTCCATAATTCATCCTTGCTGGCCTCTTCAAAATTGTTTGGTTCAATCGTAGATAAGAGTGTTGGGTGTAGTTGTTCTGGTGAATAAATTATTCTTCTAGTCTCAACTCTTGCATCCTTGTTTCTGATAATCTTGTCTGAAGGATGATTCTTCTGTACTCGTTTGCTAGGTGTCTTTGGAGGAAATTGTTGAAACTGTTCTTCTACTTTTGTCTGGTCTTCTTCATCTTCCCCTTCTACTTCTTCTTCATCATTTTCTTCTTCTTCATAAAATTGTTCCACTAATTCCTTTTCTTCTTCCTTTAATTTTCATTCACCTATTTCATCAAATTTTACATTGATTCTTTCCACAACTTTGTTGAGCCTTATATTGTAACACTTGTATTCTTTCCTTATACTTTAGTAACCTACAAGTAAACCTTTGTCCACACGAGAGTCAAAATTTTCCATTATGCCATCTTCTCTTTTGATGTATCATTTGCTTCATAACACTCTGAAGTGATTCACATTTGCTGGTCTTCCTGTCCATAGCTTGAAGATATTTTTATCACTGTTGTTTCTGAGCATTACTTTGTTTTGAATGTGAACTGTTGTATGCACTGCATGTGTCCAAAAAAAATCTGTCAATTTAGAATCCATTAACATTATTCGAGCCATTTCCTATACTATCATGTTCTTTCTTTCAACAAATCCATTTTGTTGAGGTGTCATAGCGATATAGAGTTGCCTTTTTATTCCATGCTTGTTGCAGAAATCCATAAATTCCTTTGAAGTAAACTCTCCTCCATTATTAGATCTAAAACATTTGATTTTTTAATCAATTTGATTTTCAACCATTTCCTTGTAAAACTTGAAGTTTTCAAATTCTTATGACTTATTCTTGAGAAATAAAATTGCATTCATTCTTGTATAATCATCAACTAATAACATAAAGTATTTCTCACTATTTAAACCCTTTGTTCTAGTTGGTCCAACTAGATCAATATGCATAAGTTTAAGTGGTCTTGTCGTTGAGTATTCCTTTGATTTGAACCTGGTCTTTGTTTTCTTTCCTCGTTGACAATGATTACATAATGTGTTGGTTGGTTTCGTGATCTGGAGCATTTATCTGACTGCTTCCTTTTTGCTAACTCTGATGAGGTTATCGAATTTTATGTGACCCATTATTATGTGCCATATCCAACCTTCATCTTCCTTTCCTAGACAACACTTTTTATTTCCAATTTCACTTAATACATATATGTTTCTTGAAGTTCTTGCAGCTGTTGTAATCAATTTTCTTGAACCTAATTTTCTTATCTCACACTTCTACGAATTGAATGTAAGTTTATGAACTTGGTCACACATTTGAATTACACTTAGAACATTATGTTTCATATATTCCACTACTAGAATATTTTTTTCCTTGGTATTCTTGTTTCCAATTCTGACTGTGCCTTTTCCAATGATTCTCGCCGAGTTATCATTTCCAAAAGAGACTGATCCATCTCTTTCCTTTCTTAATGTAAGAAAATTGTCTTCTTCACCATTCATGTGTTTTGAACAACCATTGTCAACATACCAACCTCTTTTCTTGTGTTTATCTTGTAGAGCGAGTGCACATTCTTCATTGTTAAATTGATCCTGCTTTCTTATCCATATTCTCTATTGAGGTTCCTATCTGTGATTGTTGTTATTCTATTGTGATTCTCTAGGATGGACTACCATTCTACAATCTTTGGCCATGTGTCCAAAGTTGTTTCATTTGTATCATTCTGCTTCAATTCTCAATTATTCAAACCTATTGTAGCTTCTTCTATGTGTTTCATTAGGCCATATTGGATAACCATTTTGTGCATGACTTTCAAAGTTGTTTATGTTCCTTCTATTAGCTCTGCAATTTACATCTTTGTGTCCAAAATTATTACATGAATAACATAAAACAAAAAATATAGTTTGATACCTAGGACTTAAATATTTTCTAAAAGGAGTTACTCTTGTAAATCTTTCTTCATCCTGAGGCCTTCTTGTTTATGACTGTCACTGATTTTGAAATATGACTCTTCTAGGTGGAGGAGTGTCCCTGTGATCTTCCCTGTAAAACTTCTTGTCTCCTCTAACTTTTTTATGCATATATTCTTGGTTGTGCTTGTTTATCTATGGTTGTTGGTTTTTATTCCTTTTGTCTATCTACTCTTAATGACCATTACAGATTGACCCTGGTTCAGAACTAAGAAGCTTCCCAACAAAAACCCTTAAAGACTAAGGGACCCTCTGGTAACCCAGAAGGAAACGAAGTACAAGGAGTGCACTGCATAGTCTCACTTAATATAGCTCCATGGGTGGCTGCAATACTCAGGTATTTGCAACCTGAGACTGAGTGAGATCTATGGTTATGCATCTTAACCCTTATTCAATCCATTTGACATTTAGTATAACATTCATTCTATGCATTCATGTAAAATACCAAATCTACTTAGTAACAACATTCATCTAACATTCATCAATTACTTAGACATAAAGATGCATACATTCATTCAAATAACACAGTATTACCATGGTTCACCCCCTCCTGGGCTACATCCACAAAGATCTGGCTCTCAGCTTCTTATTATAATTCAGAAATATATCACGCTATGCGTGTTTACATTCTTGGATCTCACTTCTCTCAATAGGCTCCCCAATCCCTGTGAGGTTGACTAGATCGGATGAGGCTCCTCAGCCTACGATCTAACCCTCGAGATCGAGTCACTCCTTACTTCCTTCGCTCACCAACTTAATAATTCATACATTTCTCACAATATCTTTCTCTCTCTTTTCTCCTCATGTCTCTTCTCTCTCTCCTCTCCTCTTTATCCTATGTACTACTTATTTATGCCCCTGGCTCACTATCCATTATAATACATTACAAAAACCCTAACGCTAACATTGTTAGGTCTTCCATGCATGTGCGCGTGCTTCTTTTCCTTCCAACTGTCCTTTTCCTCTTGCATGCTTCTCTTCCAAAAATAACCTTTCTTTTTTAATAGGCCTGCATCCAACAAGCCCCAAACACTGACATGTGACTCATCCCGAGTCACCTAAACTTTGTGTGCCTCTTTGATCTCTCCTACAAGAGCCTGGAAATTCTCTACGAGTTTTTTTCTTGCGTTTGAGCCCACGCGGTCTTCTTCCTAAGTGTGTCCAATACATGTAATGCAATGTAGTAGTTGATCATCTTTGCGCACTCTGCCTGAGTTTGTGCCATGTTATTATTTTCATCTTTTTCTTGTGCAATGACCTCTGCTGCTCATTCCTGGAGCAGTTCCATTTGAGCTTGGTGCTCATTTTTCTGTGTCTACGCAACTATGAGTTCTTCCTACAATTTCTTCATATCCTACGCTCCTTTGACGTGATTTGTGATCGACATTGTCTTCTTCCTCTGCTTGAGGTCCTAGATAGCTACACTCATCCTTTCTTCTTCCTGGTCCCACTGTTGGACCTATTGATCCTCTTCTAGCTTCATCCAAAGTTGTTTTGCCTTCTCGAACAAGTCGGTCTCTGCATGGACTTGTCTCTCTATCTCCTTTATCTACATTGTTACCTCCTGCTTCCTCTTCTCCTTCACTTATGTCGGAGTGGTAGGTATGATTTGTCCATGGAGGTGGTCGATATCATGCATGTATTGATCAATTTTTTGCACAATCTGATCAATCTCATGTGTCACCGTGAGTTTCGTCGTTTGCACACTCTTTGGGATATTCTTATAGGCTATAGCTAATTCCTTCTCCATCCTATTCGCGTGGTATCTTTCCTCTTTGGTATCAATCTTAGCCTTCTCGAGTACCAATTCCAGGGCATCCTGATTGTCCTTTGTATGCTCCAACTCCGCTGCGTCTGTGCATGCACGTGACTATACCTCTTGTGTGACGCTAACCTATAGTTTATACAAGGCCTTAGTTGGTAACTGCATCATCACCAACTGTATTTGGGACAAATCCGTCAAGGGTGTCTAACCCACAATTTAATCCATGCACAACATGTTGGGTGTAACGTGAAATGTCGAGCTCGGTTGTGCTGTCGTTTCGATCCTTTCCTGCTCACTCGATCCTTCCTTAGCACCTATTTGTGATGTTGTTGAAACTGATTATATTCCTATGTCATCCCCCTGTGTTTCTTTGAGCAGCTGGAGGATTGGTCTCATGTCTACCAGCTCCTCCTAAATCCTATCCCTTTGGTGTTGGGCCTTGTCAAAATCCTTCGTTGTTTGATCTTGGATCATTTGGGACACAAGGTCCACGTCATCCTCTGTGATCGTATATTCCGATGGAATCCTTTGTTCCTTAGCTTTATTGCACATGCCCCGTTTGTATAATTGGCCTCTTGGTTAGGCCTTGCTCCTGTTGAGTAGCCTTTGATTTGGTCCATGTGTTGTCTTTGTCTGTTTATCCTATACCCGTGGCACCTGTGTGTTGTTCTTCTTCCTTGTATGGGTACCATTCTTGGACTCCCCCCCCTTTCTTTGTTGCACCTTGTTCTTCCCCGTCCTTGGCTTCTTGGGAACTGTTATCTCTTCGGCAGGTGTTTGTCTCGGTTCTACCTCCTCCTCCATTCTTGCGAGAATTTATTGATGTAGGATTGGAATCCTCCAGTCATCATCCCAATCCTCGATGTCCATCTCGATGTCTTCTTCCTTGATGTAGTAGTGCAGTTGTAGCCATTGATTGTTGAGATCCTTTCGTGCGTGGATCCAAATTGCATGCCTCGTTGCTTTGAAGTTGGTTATGGCCTGATACTGTGCAACCAGTTCTTGTGTGATCTAACAAGTATTGGCGATGTTCTCATGTAGGTCGTTATAATATCCTTCAAATATGGTTGCATTCTCCTTTTTGTTCTTAGGGTATAAATCACACCCCAACGATAGATATCACACTGCGTGGCAAGGATTGGGTCTTGTGGAAAAAAATGAATACTTAGGCTCCTTCCATCCGATCAAGGTGAATAGGATGAGTATCCATGAATAGTGGAATTATGTTCCCAAGTCCTGCACGTCCTTCCAGTCTTCCAAGAACAAGTTCAACAAATACGGGGCCCAACTGAGTGTTGTTCTCTCTACACACTGTGTTGCAGCTGCAACAACCCTGACAAGGACTTCCTTCTTATGACATTTCCTGAGTAATTTGCATTCCATAACTTTCATGGCCATTCTTGTCTTTGCATCACTAATACGCTTGATTATGATTCCGCGTAACCCCCTTTTGGTAACATACTTCTTCTTCATTTCTTCGGCCATTGCTTTCTCCTTTGTCTTGTCCTCAAGGAACTACGTGGGGTCCTCCCCCCATGATGGCAGTCCTGTGATGTATGTAATAATCTCTATGTCTATTGAGATGATTTGTTCCATCTAGAGGTATCCTCCATGGGTTATTTCCATCAGTTGCTTGATGTAGTTGTTTGTGTATTGGTCCCTCCCCAAGTGTGGGATGTCCAATAGGCCTAGAATCCTATTTTTGGCCAATCCGACTGCCCACTGGACTGGTTCGTTAATTGGTTCACCAAAGGGTCCTATACCCATAGTCTATAGGTAAACTTTCTTGGAGAACTCTGGAAACTTGTCCGTGTTTGTCACGTCATGGTATGAGTACTTCAATTTCTCCATGTGGCATAACATGTTTCTTGCTATTTGTACCCCTTCCATAATGCACAGAAAGACTATGGTTATGGCTACCTGCTTGCGTGGTGATCGTGTTACGGGCTATTTTCCCTCGTGTTGTGGTGGCTGACTCGATCTCCTAGCCTCCATTTTTCTCTCATCTGCATACTCCTCTACTCGGTCGATGACATCTTCCACTGTTCCCTCCTGTGGTTTTTCTATTGTGGTTGAGTGTGACCTTCTTGGCACGGTCGTTTCCACCTGAATCGGGACCGTCCCATTGGCTCTCAGATCTCCTTCATCATTTTCAGGTTGTGAATGATTTCCTGTGTCCTCAACCTGATGGCCATGTCCCCCTTCCTACATATCAATGTCCATGCCCCCTAGTGGTATTTTTTGGGTTTCCTCCTCGATAGGTGTGGGGCTTGCTGGTGTCATATCGGGTGACGGTATTTCATCCACATTGACGACTTCTGGTGGTTAAGGTGGTTGTTGTTCGCTTCCCTGTGACTGCAGTGGTTCTCTGACGTTGCTTCGAGGTTGTCTTCCAGTCTGGCCCGACGCTCCTATTTTTTGTGGTGCCATGGTGGTAATGGTGATCTCCGCCGCACTTTAGTGGTCTTTGTAACCTCTCCAAGATTTTCTCTTGGCTTTGTATACCCTATTTCTCTCTTCTTTTCTTAATTTCAAAATAACCTACCCAATCTGCTTCATAGATTATATAGGAATCGTGTGAAGCTTTTTGGGGAAGTTACCCCAAATTGCATTTTAATTGAACTGGTGATTCCCGCGTACTTGCCATTGATTTCCCTTTTCGTCTCCAGTTAGAGTGATTAATGTGGACAACCAAAGCACTCTGAAGTTCTGCATAGATCTAGTTCAGAGGTAGTGAATGAAGCACATCGAGATCCACATGCAATACATCTGAGACTTGGTAAACGAGGGGATCATTGACCTATAGTTATGTCCTTCAGTAGAATATATGACATACATCTTCACCAAGACCTTCACTGAGTAGAAGTTCCATTCTCTGCAAAGTCATATTGGAGTGAAGGATGCAATTTCATAACAACTGTAGTTCTTCTTTTTTACATACATTGTACCTTTAGAGGGGGGTTTCCCATGAGGTTTTCCCTCTTTCCTCACTTTATTTCAGTGAATCTTTTGTATCTGGGCACCTAACATGGCCTTGTTTTCAGGACCCGTTCTTTATTTTCACCATAGTGATGTTTAGGGGGGGTGTTGGAGTTACTTCACACACACCTAAGATTTCTTTTTCCTAAGGTTTTTCCTTGTTTATTAGTCATAATTAGTCATTATCCAATCTCCTATATTTTAGGGAAGAATATTCCACCTGGAGAATATTCTCTTTATGTTGACACTTTAGTTTGACTAGTTGATTTGAGTTTAGATGTTGCATTGGTTTTGTCACCATGCAACATTGGGACCAGGACCATGCTAATGTGCACTTGCCTTGGGATCATCACCAGATTGGCGCATTACCCTTGATTCCTTGATATGCTCCTCACTACACTCTATTTATTCAACTAACTAAAGACTAGTTGACTAGTTAACTCAGCTAGGTGGCAGTTCACTCACGTAACTGCTTGAGAAACTAGACTAGGTGGCAGTTCACTCCTGTAACTAATGGTGTGTGTCCAGATCACTATAGACCACCACTATGGCACATTGGTTCTCCTCGAGTGTGCACTCATTGAGTTATAAATAGTATATCATGTGTAAATTATTCATTATTCACAAGGGTTAATGAGAATTCTTCCATTCTTTCTCTCCTAATTCTTCTTTCTCAATTTTTGTCTGCAAATGTGTGTATTATTTTCTAGCTAGATCTATTCTGTGTAGGTTCAACACATTTACAATTCTACCTATATACTGGTCTGCAAGACTGATTCTTTCCAATTCCATGTGAGATGGATGGATGTGTTTGAGACCATTACATAAATAACATCTTAGTTAATACCTCCCTAGCTAAGAGGGATTGTTTATGTTTTGGTAGTTGCAGGAGGTATTAACCACCAAGTGTAACCTTTGTACTTAGATTAGAATATTTCAGAAGTAAGAGATCATTAAACATATGAGTGGAAACCCTAGAAGATAAGTCGGCCCAAGGAGAATAAGAATAAAGAAATAAGAAACCCAGAAACAGAAGTTGGCCCTGCTGTTATTGGATAAATCGGTGAATGCAGACATAAACTAATCTCCCTAGATCCACCTGGATCTAGAAAAAAACAAGACAGGACATTACGCTTTCCCTAAGTTTCTACCATTGAATTTACTATCAAAGAAGGAATAGATGACATACCTTTAGATATCACTTCCTTATATATTTGTTGTTCCTGCTTCACTCTGGTGCTCTTGTGAGATCAGATCTGCAATGACAAAAACCAACCAAAGTGAAAGAAACAATTGTAGATTCAATGAAAACCTAAACATGCGATCAAGGAGTCATATAATAAAATGCTAATGATTTTATGGGAAAGAAACATGTCACTATATACACTTGCTCCGAATTTTTATGAAGATGGTCCACAAAATCTTGATGGAAAAATGGAGGCCTCAAGCATCAGTTGTAACAAGATCCTTCACATAGTCTTCAGCCGATTCTTTCAACAATTATTTGCTCAATCTTTCTTAACCATTTCCATGAGAAACCCATCATTATATAGGAGAAGTTGAAGTGGTTACAAGGATTAGGATGATCCCACCAAATTAGAGAAGCCAGTAGGATCACAACCATACAGACACCACCTCACATTCTAGAAGATTCTCCTTCTAGAAACTTCGTGAAACTTATTCCTTTTCTAAGCTTCAAATGTCGTCACACCCTACCTATATAGAAGCCTGCGGAAACCCCGTGAGCCAAGAATAGAGAATCTTGTGGAAATCAAGGATTTCTGCACTGTGTACCACTTTCATCCTGTGGCATCATTCTAAAAATATGCCTTGTAGGGGAAGAACTCAGTCATTTTCCTCATGCAAACTATTTTTTTTAGAGCCTGAACACATGCTTATATAGTCATCATCAGGGTGACCAAAATAATGTGTAACAAAATTCCCCCCAAAGTATGAGGCTAGAAATCATGACAACCAAAATACTTTGTAACATGCATGTGTGTGTCGGGAACAAGGAGCGCACCAAACGGAACCTGCAAACAATCAAGCATATTAACAATATTATACCATCTTTGAGGTAGGAATTCCCATACTCAGACGACAAATGATTTGACTCATAAATGTCAGTCATGGCCACCAATCATACACTATGGATCCATGTCATCAAGACGATACATAGCCACCAAGAATACAATGTGGATCTATGTGTTAACAAACTTGAAATCATGACATAGCCATGAGACATACAAAGTGGATCTATGTGTCAATGAAAATTGTAAATACTCCATCTCAACCTGGACCAAGGTGATGAGATCCAAGGTCTTCAATCCCATCATACATAAGTATGAATTTAACCATGTGATTACAGGTATTGAAGTTGAACATGGTATAAACCACTTGATTACCAATCGTTGATGAAAATCGTTAACAAGTGTGAGGGAAATCAACATTGATGTCAATGACTCCCAAGGTACCTTACTACAATCCAATGAATGTGGATAAATGAGATGAAGTCGAACACTCGAGGGAATCTTCTGATCAGGGATCAATGATGTGAATCCACTGTCTAAAGTGAAGAAACCTGCCATTGAGGCATGCAGGCTCTAAGGTACTAAAATGATTTCTAAGTCTCGTTCCTGGATGATGAGTTGAAGTCGATAGGAAAATACTCATCATAGGATGGCCTTGATGTATCCCCCATCAATGACATGAAACAAGTAACATATTTAGGGTAGATCAAAGTATGAAAATGATTTGAAACTGACACAGGGAAGGCCGACATGGTAGGAATTGATAACTGCAGATGGTCGACTCGAAAGAGGGGCTTGTTTGGACTTCTCTTGAACATATGAATGACATGACAATGGTACTAGCAGCATTGAATCAAAGATGACCCAAGATATGGATTTGTAGAAGTTCAAACGAGAGACAAATGGATTTCCCAACCCGAATTCAAATGATGAAGGGGGGTGTCATGTTCAAGAGTGACTAGTACTACCACTAACACGGGTAAAGAGACACATTTCTTTCCCAAATTCCCCCCCACCATTTATGGCGAGTACCTCTTTATTTTTACACAAGATTGAGGAGGATAACATATGCTTGTTGATGTAAGCTCATCCTTCAAATGAGTCCCTCGGAGTATGTTTAACGAACCCTAAGAAGAAGTGGTTCATTCCTATGTGGGTATTTCGATGTTTGTTTAACGAGTCCAAAAATAGAAAACTCGGGGGTTTTTCATGTTTATAGAGTCTGAAAAACACGTTAAAGAGAAATTTCTCAGTTCCTTTTTCATAAAGTAATTCGATGAGATCGAAAAATTGATAAAATATCGCCCATCGAATGTTTTCTTCAAATAATTTTACAAGCGTGAAAAGAACAAGGTCGCTCGACAATCTTTTCATTTTTATGGAGTGTGAAAAGATCTTAAAGGATACTCCATGGGTTTCACTTTTCGTGTTTCCATAACGAGTACGAAAAAATGACCAAAGTATACTCAGTTGCGTTCTCATTGATTTTCGAGCACAAGAACTAACAAAGACTAGGCTCGAGGTTTTTCTGAAAAACCCTAAAAAGTATTGGTATCTGTAACAAACAAAAAAGTGAATCAAGAAAAACATCCATACTGCATTGTTCAAGACTTTAGTCTTTCCACCTGCAAAACAAAAAATACTTACTGGACCATTAGACCTTTAGGTTATGATCAAATGCATTAAAATAATATAAAATATTATTAGAAAAAACAAAAAGTGAAATAAATAGGGGTAAAAACTCTTATTGCTATTTCATTTGCATTTCATTCAAAACTTGTCTAGAAACCCTGTTTTTACCTCATATTTCGGTTGTCGATTGCGAGAATCACAGGCTACCATTTAGTAAACGGTCTTCATCAACACGGTAATCTCGTCATCCTCTTCTTTTTCAATGGATTGAAATTCATTTATTTTGGTTAAAAGGTATTTTTTGGATGAGTTTTTGGGCCAGTAGGCACGTGTTGGGGCCACAGCAGGTGACTAGTATCGGGACCTGCAGAAATCAATGATTTCTGCAAGTTCCCTATGGCTCACCTGTGGAAACCCCACACTATACTAAAACTTCATCTGCGGCGGCCGAAAACCAAAAATTTACACATGCATTTGAACAAAAAGGAATTTCAAAATCAATGATTGAAGATGATAACTTCCTTTTCCCATCCCCATGTAGGTCTTTGATTGCCAAAATGTTGGAATGGAGAGAACAGGAACACGAGGATGATGAATTCATGGCCTTGAATGATCCAGGCACCATCAATTCCCTTCAACAGTGCGGTTTGTTAAAAAAAATCAAAATCCAGGGCATGAGAGCCCAACTTAGGTTACTAGAATACCTAGTCCACATGTGGGATGTAGACCATCAAGTGTTTCATGTGGGTGTCCATGTTATTTCCTTGGATATTGAATACATTTACTTCTTAACAGGGTTATCCCGTCATAGAGAACATGTGACCTTAACAAGAGGTCGAGGTGGTGGTCTCCCAATGAGCGAATACATCCATTGACACTGTGAACCTGAGGCCGAGAGACACAAAGGTAAGGTAGGCATCAGAGGTGTTCAGGATTTAACTCTCTGTACCATCCTTTTTACCATTGCGCATATGGCGGGAAGTGCATCTCCGCACATGGCCCTCCAAAGTTATTTTCAGTATGTCGTGGAATGCACGGAACCTCGTGTGTTCAACTAGTGCGATGGTCTTCTTCACAGTATGAAGACACAGTTAACCAAAAGCAAGAATGGGGACCTGAAACAATTCGGGTATGGATCTATTTTGGTGTCTTTATTTTTAGAAAGATTCCCTCATTTACGCCTACAGGTAGAGTGGGGTATACCAGCACCATAGGATCTGAGGATGAAAAGGTGGTGCGATCTCATGGCTTGGCATGTAGCGGGCCCCATTATCAAATACAATGATGCATTCTTTGACTAGTTGAGGCCTCAAATATTGATGATAGATGATTACACCTATGCCGGTTTGGAATTTCGAGGCGACCCAAATTTGGTTCTACCTAAGGGTTTTCAGTGGGGGGGGCTAGGTAAGATTTTTTTTTGTGTGTTTATGGTGTTTTGTGAATTTTTAGAATATAAACTGTTTTTTATGCTCTCTATCCAATGACTAATAAAAATTTTTGACCATGCAGATGTAGGGCCACACTGGCCTCCGAGTACATCCCCCATTCAGAGACGAGGGGAAGTAGTTGTAGTAGCAGGATGGGATGTTGATGACTATGAGGCAGTCGAGCAGAATCTAGAGGGTTTGACAACAGACATCTTGGACATCCCGATCAACGAGATTCTGAGGTGTTATCAATGCCACACCGTAGGCGTGTCTGGTTCACTCAGTCGACTACTTCGTAGGGTAGCACGGGAAGTAGTATGCTACCGTGAGAAGCATCCATGATGTTATTTTGTAGAATCCATGGGCTTCATATATATTTTGGTCTTTGGATGGGAAACATCTTTTTGTAAAACATTTTTATCATTATATATATACATGAGGCTTCTACCGACTTACTTTGCTTTATATACAACATGTGATGTGTGATTGGATTTATAAATGTCTCAAATGTTTGTCTAACACATAATTAGCTAATGCATCAGTTAACGTATTTAGACATCTAGGAATATGTTGATACTCAATATAATCAAAATAACATTCCAAGAGGAAAATTCATAAGTATACCCGTAACAAAGTAGGGATTCAGATAGTATAGATGTTACTTAATTGTAACACTACTAGCTACGAATGAAGTCGTACACCAAGTTTTTGAATCCCAAGTGAAATAGCATCGGTCAAAAATTTGATGACTGCGCTATATTCTATGATATTATTGGTTGCACGACCGAGGCAAACACCTTGCAGAATGATAAGTTTGTTTGTGGGTGCGTAGATTGCCCAAGCAGCAGAAGCTAGGTTCTGAGTACTACGACTAGCACCATTGGCGAAGCCAATATAGGGCAGTGAAGATGCCGACATCTGGAAACCAAGCACAACACAAGGTAAGTAGTTGGAGGTTGAAACCAAATAACGAAAAGCACACAAAAGTATGATACTGTAAAAATACAAGCACCCATGAAAAGATGGTCTAAGCATAGTACTTCTTCAAGTAAAGCCCATTTCTGGGTTAACTCAAAGGAATTCCATCATAATCCACTAGTTCGTAATCTCCCTTCTCCAACACTCGTTTGACGATATAAGGGCCGTTCCACATGGCCTCAAATTTTTTGTCCCCTACTAAATCACGATCTTGTTCATAGAGAAGAACGAAAGTAAATTATATTTTCCAGAAAACACAGGTCAGCCTTGTGGGAAAAGTTCACTGGCAGAATAAGTATAAATAAGGTGATGCTTTAGCTCATTTGTACATACACTCACTTAGCCAGTGCACAAGTCTAAGTAGGAATTGCAGTGGCACCTAGGGCACAATTTTGGAGAGCTTCAGTTTTATCTGGAGAGGGTGCAAGTGTGGAGGAATAGTTTAGCATTATTTTTGGTATCCCTCTTGTGCTTCTCTTGGTGTAACGTATGCTCTCTTTGTATGGTTATTGTGTTGTTGTAGCAACACTATTGTGGTTAGGGTTTATCTTTTGTTTCTAGTGTGGACTTGTCGGAATCATTATATCTAAGAAAATATTAGTGTGCTCGTGGGTGGAATAGTGAATGCCTATGGCTGGTTGACAATGATGTGAAATTTTCTATGGTTAAATGAGCATACCAAAATTTTGATAGTCCTACCATTTAGCTTTGGGTGACCACGACCACCCCTCCTAGGATCTCTGGATCAAAATATGGAAACAAAATTTTGGGCCTAAAATTTCCTTCTTTCTTTGGCTTGTATCCCATAGTAAAATTCTCACTCAGGATAACCTCTTTCATCGTGGTTTCTTGGGGCCAACATTCTACTCACTCTACTACCAACATGGGAAATCAATGGAACATATTCTAAACACCTGTACCCTATCCTCTTTCCCTTAGGATCAAGGAGCCCTCATTTTTTGTACCTATGAACATGACAAAAGTATCCTCTTTGCAACCATTCTTAGCTTGAATCTCAAGGTCGTCACCGACCCCATCCTTAATAGAGCATGAAATCTCTTTCTAGAATTCTTTCTCTCGAAATTTTGGAAGGAACAAAATCGAATAATATTTAAATTTTGTAGATGCACGAAGACCACTTATGGCGCAAGATCACAACTAATAGACAAGAGAAAACTCTCAGTTCCCAATGGTTAGATCAATATTGGGAGTGCAATGATCTGGAATGTTGCATCCTCCAACAAGTTAACCTTCTTCGACAATCCGACTTCTCCTAATGTCCAAGGAAAATCACTACCTCTGAGCTCCGAGATTTTTGACTCCTCTACCCTTAAGCTTCTTAAAACTCAATTTTGATGGTGCCTCAAAGGGAAACCCTGGCCCTGCTAGTCTTGTTGGGGTTTTTTGCAACGATTAATGCCAAATATATTTGATTTCTGTGGAATAAATTGGAAACACCATTGACAACATCGTTGAATCACAATCTCTAGAAAACGTTCTTAGCATTGATGTCCACGAGGGTTTTCAAAAGACGATAGTGAAAGGGGACTCCCATATGACCATGAGAATGCTCAAAAAACTCTATCATGGATCTCTCGTATGAAATATTTCTCATAGATGGTGATTAGAAAGTAGTCTAGAGTGCATTCATTATCTCTTATCCAACATCAAAGTCATCATTATGTTCCTTCTTAAATGATTTGTCAACAAAGTTGTAGACGTGATAGCCATTGAAGGAGTGGTTTCAATTCCACAACCCCTAGATGTTCGTTGGGAGCCCTACTAGAGAACACAGACTACTGTGATCATTTTCTACCTTTTGTGTTTCTAGAGGGGAAAATCCGGTTCCAAATGTTCCAATGTTGGAATCTAGATGTGCAAAATTAAATTCAAAAAATTCAAATATCAAATCCAATTATACAATTTTGGAATCTCATGTTTACAAATTTCGAATTGGATTTTATACTTTAAAATTTCAAATTCTACAATTTGGAGAAAGTAATTCTAACTTGTTTGGAAAGAGATTAAACTTAAATTAGTAGAAATTTTATTAGCCATATTCCAACTAATTGGATCCTCATCTTCTACATATCTTACAAATGTTTATGGTCTCCCATAGACAAACTTCATTTTCTAAATTCCATAAAAAATCTCCATCCCATCATCAAAAATAGTAAATGGATTATAGGAGGTGACCTCAAAATCATCACTTCCTCGGCATAAAATTAAGGGGTATTTATGATATTATACCATAACTCCCACCTCTTTAAAGAACCATTCATCTATTGCAGCTTGTAGATGTAGAAAACAAAATCGATTGCATACTTGGAATGATCGATGAGGGGATCAATCCAGGTAGCCTCCAGGATCAACCATTCTTTTCTTTCTGAATCCCTCATGCTCTAAGGATTACATTTAGTATCCTCCCACCTCCCTTGTGGAGGCTTCGAACACTAGACCATCCATATGGAGATCGACCTCAAAGGAAACCCTATAAATCAACCCTTTTCCTTTGAAATCTTTTGGCTTGACCACCCCAATTTTCACGACAACATCAAAGTCTAGTGGAAAAAATTCGAACCAAAATCCAACTCCCCTATCTTTAGATTCAAGCAGAAATTAAAACATCTAAAGTTGTGCGTAAAAAAATAGAATAAAGAGGAGTTTGGAAAAAATTTCAAAGCCAAAAAAGATCTGAAAAATAAAATGGAGCACATCAAGTAGGCCATCATCCTATAACGGTGAACAAAATAGTTGATAATCAAAGTAGAAAATGTCCAAATCCATAAAGATCCTCATGAGAGATAGGAGGAACTTCTCTATAAATAGAAATATGAGATAATATGGTTGAAAGAAGGGGACAAAAGAACGAAATTCCTCCACAGGTACTCGATGATCCAAAGAAGACAGTATAACCACATTTTAGCCATGAGAAACACCTAAGGAAACCTTCGTATTGAGCTTGAAGACATGGAGCAAGAATTGATTAACTTCTACATATCCCTCCTCTTAGAGACAACTACCGACCACATACCTTCCATTCAAAAACTTACTCGCCACATCCCTCAATTAGTCACTCAAGACCTGTTGGTCGACATACCTTCCATTCAAAAACTTACTCGCCACTTCTTCCAAGCCTGTTGGTCGACCATCAAACTGGATGTCTGAAAGCTAGTGGAAGATTCCCGACAGTTCACCAATGTCTTCCCAACCCTAAACACCACCTTCTTAGCCCTAATTCCTAAGGAAGAGTGAGCGGAATACCCAAAAAAATTCTACCCTATTGCTCTCTAAAATGTTGTCTATAAAATGATCACAAAATTCATCCTAGATGTTTGTTGGGATCCCTACTAAAAAGAAAACTCTACTCATCATTTCCTACCTTTTGTGTTTCTAGAGGGAAAATCTAGTTCTAAATGTTCCAGTGTTGGATTCTAGATATGCAAAATGAGATTTAAAAAATGCAAATATCAAATCCAATTATACAATTTTTAGTAACTTGGTTGACCATAATGCTAAAAATGTTAGTCCATTTTCCTACCTATGAATGTATAACTTATATGAAATTATCATACTGCACATTTAGCCATGTGTACCAAGTAACATAACTTTAAGGAAAGTTGCCACAAAATATTGCATGTGAGTGAATAATGGAAGCCTTGAGTGTAGTGGATATTAAAGTTAAAGGACATTAATATGGAAATGTTTAAAGATCAACCCAAACCAAGTTATGAAGATGTGTTGTGGTTAAGGCTAATTTTATTTAACCGTTGATTTTTGTTGTTTTTGTGGGTTTGATTACAGTTTTGATAACAAACCAAGATATCAATTAGCATATGAAAAACTTTACAAAAGTGACATTTTAGCTCGTTTAACTGGCAATTTCTAAAGCATATCAACAACTTTGTATATATTTATAATTTAAAACCTATTTAAGTGTATCAAAATCTTTGTAAATATTGATAATTTAGCACATTTGATCAACAATTGTAAAGTAAATCCAAGTTTATAATTTAAGTCAGTAGTCATAGGACCAGTCACATAACATACAAATAGATATACATATAGACATTGGAGTCTAGAATAATCTTTCCAACGGTTTTCCATAATCTTAAATCATCAGGAATTACAAGGACGATGTGATCCATAGATAATGCAAGGTTTCTTTATCAAGTGCAGGCTATCAAATTTAGACCATGGAATCCTTGATTCACTAAGTTGGACTTTTATCTTCGTGGTTGCAATTCCCTAGACATGATGATGTTGGAAACTACTCAACATTAGCCAATTATTCTTTGAGTAGGGCCATAAAATAGGGTTATGCTATACTGTATCCATGTTGGCAGCTACTCAATATTGGCTACTAACTCCTTTCCTGACTTTTATTAGGGCCTGTATTTTTTACAAGCATACCATACAGGGTAGAGGTCTTGATTATCTTACACGAGAAGGGTTGGAAAACGTGGATTTCAGGCCTCTATTGAGGCCCTTACGTCAGGATTATTACGTCTACACATTAAGTCAGGATTGCATCTATGATGCAGACATTGTAGATAACATTCCTGTTTACTAAATGCACTTGTTAACGATGGATATCATGGACTATCTACACCCAGCTTCCACCTACTTGCACTAATTAGACATGGATATTGTTGACATCACCAAGCTTTGAGCTAACTCCTTCACATGGCTTCATTGCAAGGATTATGAATGCAATAATGATAATGGATAATATAGCCAACTCCCTCATGGTGTTCATATGGCTTCACTGCAAGGATTATGAATTCACTAAATGACAATGGTCCTCCTACTTGTACTAATAGGACATGGATATTGTTGACATCACACAAGCTTAGAGTTGCATCATTCACATGGCTTCACTGCAAGGATTATGAATGCACTAAATGACAATGGATACTATATATAGTATACATTGTTCTTTAGTGCATTCATAATCCTTAAATGCACTTATTGAATATGAATCCTATAGCCACCACATAGTTTTATTATTTTATTATTATTATATGATAATAATATCTATGTATAATACCAGTGAGGATAGTCATTACTCATAGCTATCACCAAATGTGGCTTGATTCATCACTTTTAGTTATTACTTAACTAAAACCATACTACTTAAAAGAATTAGTTGTTAACCTAATTTCTCTATTTGTTAACATTAGAGAACTATACTAATTAGACTTTCATGTGAGGAGATGTCATATCAACAAGGCTCATGGACAAATTTTCTAGTAAAAGAAGAAAGCCAAGAAGACATGTAAGAGACCATTAAAATATTAAAGAAACCAAGAAAAGAAACAAAAGAAGATATTGAAGACAAAAGAAGAAGTTGGCCTTGCAAGTCAAATAAAGATGACTCATACACTGTAAATAAAGGTTGGATCATTTCATTTTGACACTTCTCACAATTCTATTTGATTCAATTGACACGTTTCATGTATCTTAGCCACGTCAGCATCATCATGAGCAGATAAAAATTTTCCATGGGTCCAGGCTGGCGTTAGCGCAATATATTTTCCTTATCCAAATTTTTTCCTATGGTCGAGTTAGATCGACAACTCCCAGTCTATCTCCAATGCCTCAATCGATGGCCCATATCTCATCTTGATAAAAATCTGATCAACGGTCAATATTTGATCAAGATGGTCTGACAGTTGTTGTTTTTGACGCTTTTTCAAACCCCGATAGCTCTGACGAGGGCGCCTTCGATTGACGACTAAGATTACTCATTGAAACCAATCTGAAGGCTATTGAGTCACAAGGTCTCTATAGATCTAATTTTGAGTTTTTTGTAGCAAGGGAAATGATTACAGGGAATCTTCATGGGGAGGGCGTGATCGATATCTTGGCTTGTGAATTCTCAGTTATTCCATAATCTCAGCATAACAAATTCCAGCAAGTAAACATAATTTTTACAATTTCACTAAAGGGAAAGCCACTCAAGAATCAAGAAGCAGTAAGAATATTCAAGAAGATGAAAGTGGTTTCAAGACGCAGTTTCAGACATGAGAGAGAAGGATAAAAGACAAAGCATGTTCCCATTATCAAGGTCAACACTTTGGGGAGTTTAAGAGTTTCTTGTAAACAGAGTTGTTCAACCAGAGATACCTTGAGCATAGTCAATGGTTAAATGCAATAAAAAACCAGAGACTCATCCACCATATTTAAGTTTTAGTCTATAATTCCTCCTTCTATTGTATATGTGTTCCTGTAAAGAATCTCCTACCATTTCTACTTTTCTTGTATATGATATGATTTATAAAGCTCAAACAACAGGTTATTCATGATATTCAGTGTTAATGTGTGATGTCTAGTTATGACACGTAAGTGATTTTCTCTAAATGTATGACCATTTATCATCATTTTATTTATGCATTTGAATGATATGTAGAGGGTACCTCCTTGAATTTGAATGTATGAATATGTTAACTATTTGAAGCATATGTTTATTGATTTGTTTTCACTTGTTAGTGTTGTTGAATTCTTAATTGTTCACCACACTATTCATTTCACATAGGCTACATGATTCATTCTTAGAACTGCCCTGTATTTTTATTTTTTTCTTTCCTCTAATCCAAAATTTCATCCCTCTTTTAAGCTTGATTGATTGAAACACTCGTGGACAAATTCCTTTGAGAGTTCAAACAATTTTTCATCTAAACTAAGACTGTTTGAAGTCCTACATTTCAAGAAAGAGAGGGAAAAACTTCCCAAATATTGCACAATTACCTTACTGCAAATATGGCTTTAAGATTCATCCTGATTCTTGACCCCTAGAGTGCCTCAACATCGTTCAAAAAACATCTTGGAACATATCGAGGGATAACATCTAAAATGGCGTTGTTTCCAAGGACGTAAGAAGAAGAGATATTCCATGGGATATGCCATTGTAAGTTCTGAGACTTGATGGTCAACAAGCCTTAGGTGCTTGGTTGTTAATCCTTCACCTGGAGACTCCACGGAAGGAAAATGTTTCCTCCGTCAGAAGACATACCAGAATCCACCTTGATACTAATCAGAATCTGATATATTCATATCCACAAAATCTTGTCACATGGAGAAATGCCAGAATACGTCATATCTCTTCTTTTTCAGGTAACCCTTATCTAGAAATATTTCCTTATGTTGTTCATCAAAGTGTTGAATTCATAAATCTAACTGATGTATCATAATATTTTTTTTTCTTCTTTAAAATGTACACTCGAACCTTTGGCAAATATTCAAAAATCTCCTTTATAATTTAGCCAAGAATTCAGTTCTTCCCATTGACAATTCTTGAAAATTCTTGTCCCTCCTTTGTCCTTCGAAGCCCATAACATCATTTTAAAAACTATCATGGTTGTATTAGGTGGAGGAAGACCTCAGGGAAATCAACCTCCTCCCCCACCACCTATAAATCATTGGGTCACTTCCATATTTTCCCCATTGAATCTGCCCTAAATTACCCATGACCTCC
>SNQJ01S0160581.1:0-16980 GCA_010110895.2 Picea sitchensis
CAAAGTGAACTACTCCAACTTTAGTCTGCAACTGCCTAGATGTCTTGATCTAAGATTTACGAGGAAACCCTAATTTTTCAACTTGAGAATTTTTGAGATATTATCCATGGAATAGGTGTGCCCTCCTTAGGCGAACTCCTTGATGGATTTATCTTGAACAACATCCTTCAGAAAGAGGGTGACGTCATCACCTAGGGTTTTATGTAGAAAATCTAATTTTCAGAAACTGTGAAAACTACAAGAATGGTTCAGGGTAACTATGCGCTAGGGTTATGAGAGTCTTCCTATGGTCTTGATTTCCCCAACTAGTTATTCTAGACTGAAAATGGATTCTTTTAGGCCCACTCTAATACCATGTTAAATTTTACTTAAGAATTTAAGTGTATTCAATATTCTTTAACTTTAAACTATTAAATCAATAACTACATGCATAAGGATCAATGAAAGAAAGACTTCCACAATATACACAAGATTTAACCTAGGAAACCCTCTTGGGGGAGAAAACCCATCAAATATTATTCAATATAGATTCGTCAACAAGTACAACGTCTCTCTCCAAGAGAGATCTCACAAAATAGAGGATAACCATAAGATAGACCAGAAAACCTAACCAGAATAGGGTAGCGCACCACCAGACCAAGATAGGCCTCCAAGAGGTAACCAAAACCCTTCACCAAAAACACCCTTACTCTGTAGTTTCATGTCCTCCTAAGAATTGCACACTTTTCCTTGAGAGAGAGAACTTGTGTTGTGTGTGTTCTCCAAATGATATGCCTAGCCTCTTATACAAATGAGACTTTCTAATTTACATTTGACTTTTACAAAGGAACAATAGGGACAAATTTTACAAATACAACATAATATTATTCTTTATGGTTTTGACTTGGTCTAATACAATATAGATACAATAAGAATATCTTCTGAAGCTACTCAAACTTCAACAGACCATACCTTTGGGATTCTTGTAGACTTCTTCAAATGCACCCATCACATCTGTTGACATCAATGATAAACATTTATGTCTGTTGACATCAATGACAACCAACTATCCAACATCTAGCATGTGGAAGTCGTCGAAAGTCTTCTATCCTTGAGTTTTATTTAGTTAAAAGGAATTTATTAAAGTAAAAGTGTTTTTATTTTTTAGTTGAGTTATTTAAGGAAAGTGCTAAAAGTAATTAGCATGTAATATAAGAATGTAAATCTTAAGTGGGTATGAGAAATAATCTCAACCATTAATCACTTTGGATATTATATTTATATTATAACTCATGATAATAAAAGAAAGGCTAGAGTGAAGGAGGAAGACACTTTTGATGAGAGATCAAATTCCGAGACTTTTTTGAGATACACTTGTGGGATAATTTTGGTGAAATACCAAGGTCAAGGATATAAAATAAGGACTTTTTCTAGTGTGAGGAGTGTAGAAACAAATAAGGAATTTTTCTTACACGAGAGTGAGGAGATCTCACTGGTTGGATGAAGCAATTTCCTCCAAGTGTTGATGCAGAGAGGGTTGGATAATGAAGGAATGTGATTCAATACCTTGGATAGGTGGATAAGGACGTTTATATAGAGATCATACAGGTCAAGGAGAAGAGAGAGAAAAGGCAGGCACATGTGGGTTTCAAAGGATAGAATCCAGAGCGAAGCGTAGTACCGTACAAAAGTGTTTGTACAAGTTTTTCGTACATGTACACGAGTCTCATTGGAGATAGTTGTGTATGTACATGGGTTTGTTGAAGGAAATCCACATACACCTCGGGAAACATGATGGTACAAGGTCGTACAACAACACAGGAATTGATAGGTTTTTCTGCAATGTATATTCTCTTAGAATGTCATTTTCCCTGTTACGAGAGCCCTGATTTGACCTTAATAAAACAATCTTAGGACTGGTTTTCCCTCTAGGGTTTTTCTAGGGGTTTGTACCCAAACATATCGGTATTCTTGTGCATGATATTTTGGATTCCTAGTTTATTCTTCCACTGCATGTTTAGTTGACCACTCAGTTGTGCTTTTAGTAGATAAAGTGATTTTATTTTGACCTAACTGTCGGGTGTTGGGTTGAAGTGGTAAAATCAACATGGTATCAGAGCATCATCTCTAAAGGGAGGAAACCAAGATCACATATCTCAATAGTTTCAAGAAGATATATTTAGATCCACAACCAGGAGGAGGAAATCGAAGGATGGATTTCAAGGAAAAAAAGTATTGAGGCAGAACAAGGGGTTTTGCAGGTGTACGAAGATGTACATGGGTTGTAGTGGTGACAGTCGTGTACGTATGTGGATTGAAGAGGTGATAGTCATGTACATACACAGGTTTTAGTGGTGATAGTCACGTACAGGTCTGTACAGAGGTTATTTCAGCAGAGGGTTATTATATTAGATCTTGGATATGGTAACAAGATTGTGATTCAAAGATAGGTTGGACGGGGTTTCCAACTACAGTCCTTGTAAGGAGAGAATCATGCTGATGGAATGGGATCTAGGAATTTTCTAATACTCAGATAACTCCAACAACAAATGCGATAGGTCTAGTCATCCATAATTAGAGGGGTGTGAAATCCAACCACATCATTCTATGTGGAGTGAAGGATCACTTGATCCCTCATTTATTAGGGAAGAAAATAGCCTAGGACATGTGGGAGGATCTAAAGATTTTATTTCAGAGAAAGAATGAGAAATGAATAATGGTGTTGAGAGAGAAGCTCAGGGACATGAAGATGACATGATCATATATGGTGACAAGTTATCTCACCCATATCTGATAGGTTTGAGATGAACTGGCTGCAATCTAGGAAACAATGGTTGATTCAGAGTTGGTGAGGACAACACTCAAGGGCTTCAAGAAGGACTAGGAATCGTTCATAAAAGGAGTTGTGGCACGTGAGAATCTACCTGATTGGTAAAGGTTGTGGGATGAATTCATTCAGAAGTAAATTTTGGATGAAGAGATTAATGGAGGAAGGCACAAGGTTGATGATGAAAATGTAGCTGTTGCCATCCAAATAAAGAAGGGAAAGAAGATTGCCAGCAGAGATGGCAAGAAAAATAAGGACATGAGAAAAGTCAAGTGATTTTCATGTCGCAAGTTTGGACCTTATGAAGGTCAATGTCCACATAGGAAGAAGGGTGGGAATGAAATGCAACCAGAGGTTTCTATGTCGGCAAAGACTCAAGTGGATGAGTTTTGCAAGAATTTTGACCAGATGAAATTCTTACATGTTTCCCAAAATTACTCGGGTACCATATCAGTTGGTGCATGGTTGATAGCTAATGTATCCACGTCTCATATGACAAGAGCATAAGGATTTTTTGAGAGTTTCATAGATTTTGACTCAGAGATGCATGTGGAACTTGGTATGGGGACCAAGAATGTAGTGAAGGGATATGGAATAGTGCCATTTCAGATGGAATTAGAAGGCACATTGAGAGTGACAAATGTGTTATGGGTGTCATAACTCAAGAGTAGTGTTCTCTCGATCTCATTGATTGAGAATAATGGATATGAGGTCTTATTACGAGATGGAAATGCATTGATAATACCCAGAGGATCTAGCTTAGAAAAATAAGTTTTATTTGGATTTAGAGAGAGCAACTTGTATAGGCTAAAGGGCCAACATATACGAGTAGTGGCAAGTAGCAGAGTGACAGAGAATAAGGAGAAAGTAGCTCCAAAGGTTGTTCAACTTAGAGAGAGTCAACCTTCAGGTTCAGGTGGAAAGGAGCATCCTTCTAAGATTGTCGAGAAGGAGTCATGGTACAAGATGGACATGCAATATGCTCAAGAGAAGGAGGATTCTAGGAGAATGTTCAAAGGTAGTGAGTCTTCAGAGACATGTCCTAGAATGATGGAAGGGATCAATTATATGTCATAGGGAGCTTCCAATCAGGTGTATTGGGGAGCAGGCATGGTAGAAGATATGGTAGCGAAGATAGAGCCAAATCTAGGTGGGATAAGTACCTTCCTCGTTAAGAGGGAGTGTTGATGTTAGTGGTAGCATCGAACCGGTACTTTTGCAATGGCATGTGTCTAGCATGTGGAAGTCATCAAAAGCATTATATCCTTGAGTTTACTTTAGCTAAAAGGAATTAATTAAAGTAAAAGTGTTTTTTATTTTTTAATTCATTTATTTAAGGAAAGTGATAAAAGTTATAAGCATGTAAATCTTGAGTGGGTGTGAGAAGAAATATCAAACGTCAATCATGTTGGAGATTAGATTTAGATTATAACTCATGATTATAAAATAAAGGCTAGGGTGAAGGAGGAAGACACTTTTGATGAGAGATCAAATTCACAGACTTGTGTGAGATACACTTGTGGGAGACTTTTGGTGAGAGACCGAGGTTGAGGATAGAAAAGAAGGACTTTTTCTAGTGTGAGGAGTGTAGAAGCAAAGAAGGACTTTTTCTTACACAAGAGTGAGTAGATCTCACTAGTTGGGTGAAGACATTTCATCCAAGTGTTGATGCAGAGAGGCTTGGGTCATGAAGGAACGTGATTCAATATATTGGATAGGTGGAGAAGGATGTCCATCTAGAGATCATACAGGTCAAGGAGAAGAGAGAGAAGAGGCAGTCATAGGTGGGTTTCATAGGATAGAATCCAAAGCGAAGCACTACTCCATACGAAAGTGTTCGTACAATTTTTATGTACATGTATGTGGGTCTCAATGGAGACAGTCGCATACATACATGGGTTTGCTAAAGGAAAATTATGTACACCTAGGGAAATTTCCTAGTACAGGGTCGTACAACAACACATGCATTGCTAGGTTTTTCTGCAGTGTATATTATCACAGTGGGACATTTTCCCTGTTACAGGAGCCTTGATTTGACCTTAATTAAAGAATCTTAGGATTGGTTTTCCCTCTGGGGTTTTTCTAGGGTTTCATAACCAAATATATTGGTGTTCTTACGAATGAGATTTTCTAGGGTTTCATAACCAAATATATTGGTGTTCTTACTTAATGAGATTTTATTTCCTTGTTTTTTGTTGCATGTTTAGTTGATTACTAAATTGTTATTTTAGTTGATAAAGTGATTTTGTTTTGATCTAACTTTTGGGTGTTAGCGGAAAACTAAACATGGTATCTGAAAGCATACCGCAAGAAAGCTGAATCCAGAAAACATGCCAAGAACTTGTTTTATTTGATTATCACACCAAGCTTATCTATACCTTAAGCATAATATCGCGATTTTGTTGAATCACTGCAACATATAGGGTTGAAATGTTGTAGGGATGTTTTCTCAAACTTCCCTCTTCTGTTCCATTAGTTAACAATCACCATTTACTCATTACTTATCGTTGTCATTTATAACCAAGAATGTGAACATATATCAAAAACATATATCAACAATATATCATCAACAAATCATCACCAAGGAACACAAAGAACAAAAAGATGTATGTACAATTTTCTTTATTACGTATTCACAATCCTTGGGTTTATCAACAATCAACCTAATAGATAACTCTACAAGAGAACTTCAACTTATAATGCAAGATTCCAACTTTACACCCTCAACACCAACCATAAAGTGCCCAATCCTCAACATATATCAACTGTCACGGTGCACGCAACCTGTCAGTAGTGTATCATGTGTATGTACGAGCCCTACTAGTAGTACAACTCACACATGTACACTTCCACCAGATACAAACTCCAATGTAATTGTTTCACAGCAATTAGGGTTTCCTTTTTCATCACACACCTCGCATCCCTCTTCAACCTCTTCGAATCACATCTCTTCCTCTGCCTTTCACCGTCCGATCCGATCCATAACCAATCACAACACATCTAATCTCCAACAACTTACTCATGCTTCAACCATAGCGAATGCTACTCAATCATGTATACACAACATAATTTACTAACAATCACATCAAGATAAATCATAAGAGTTTTGCCTCATTCTATCAACCAACACAAACCACATCACAATAGCTATCAAGAATGCCTTAAGCATTTACCACACAACAAACAAGAATATCCATCAAGACAACAATATAACCATACCTGAGTTCCTATGGTAAGATTCATTCATAGAATGTAGATTCGGAACCCCGTCAGCTTCGGCAGAGTTCGACGCCGCCAATACGACAAGTCTTCTTTCATGACTTCTATCCACCGTGACGTGCGTCTCCTCTCCTCATTCGCCAGCCTGGCTGCATACACTCGCTCACTACAACCTCAGATACCTCGCTGGAACGAGGTTTCAAACTTCCGACTTTTGTCATATGATATTCCGAATTTTGTCAAACTTTGATGCGTCATGAGATCCTACAGACAATCTTCCTCTCATAATAGATCTTCAATGCATGCTCAAAAGATGCACTTTCACAAGAGATCCTTTCCTCTTATTTATACCTAAGTAGCTTCTTTAGAAGTATCTTCTAGGTCACTTAACCCAATTTGTGGTCACTTAACCTATTTCTAGGTCACTTAACCCATTTTCCACATTTTAGGTTAACCACTTTCCATAATTAGAAAGTTCTCCATTACTTTATTATTTAAATAATCCTTCTTGACTTTGTCACCCTACTTTATCATTTAAATAATTCTATTTGATTTTGCTACCTTTTACTTTATTATTTAAATAATCATTTTGATCATGCATACTTTATTTTCTCATTTAAATAATGATTTCCTTCTTGCAAATTTCATTGACTTCTTTGACTCCTTGGGGCTTCAATCCTACATATGAGGGTCCTCCAACTTCTCAGAGCCATAACTCTCTTAAACCGTGAGAGTTATGTAGACATTCCACATACCACCGAAATGGTATGACAAGCACTCATCCATCTAGGGATAGTTTCACCGAAAAAAATTCACCCATCTTCATCTTCATTATCTGTACTAAAGTTGTTGTGGTTCTCCAATCATTCTTCTACGAGCACCTTCAACCGGGTAAAGCGCCTTCCGCAGGATTTCATCTTAAGGGGACCACTTTGAAGTTCTCAACCATTTGTACACCTTATCAACCATGATAATACACAATGGTTCATTACATCAACTAACCATTCATCATATATCAAGAAACCACATCGATCCATCTTTCATTTGTATCATGTATCAATGACAACTCATTGATCCTTTTTATCTTTATCTATGCATCATATCAATGACAATCATTGATCCATCATCATCAATGACAAAACATATTACATTAGTATGCTAGGACAAGATATCGTTCTTTCATAATTAACTAATCACGAATTATGATCATTACTTTGACATCAATCAATAAAACCTTTGGCATAAATGACAACATGATCCAACACATTAAACCAATCATTACCAAATTTTTTTGTAATGCAATTGGTTATTTAAATTATTAATTTTATTATTTTTACAACATTATACTCAAATGATTAAAAAAGTAGTGATATATTTGGTGCTATGTTTACCTCATTAGTTTTGTTTGTTAGCTTGGGAATTAATTTTCACTTTGCATATTAGATTAGTTGCATCTCATTTATTGAATTTTAAAAATAATATGTTGCACTGATGCAATTGGTGTCCCAAAAAACCATCTGCAATGCTAGACATGAACCAGACATATTCCATATTCAAAAAGTGTAATATCTAATTGGGACATTTCACTAGGGAGAATCCATACTAATTGCATAGGGTTATTTATCCTTGTCAACACAACCAAACAAATTCTAATAAGGCTTCTTTCCATTCGCTCCAACACTAACCATTCTTCATCTTTCATAACACATGGTTTGATACTGGACACTGCAACCAATAGATCTCGATCTATGAGAAAATTCTCCATCTTGAGCTCTATAACTCAAAATTAGTGTTATTAAACTTCTTCATTTTTGTTTTATATGTGCTTAAATGTTTTTGGTGACAATATTCCTTTTTACACAAGTTCCCACTGAAACTAAGATTATATCAAGAAACCTTGTCCCTAACACTTAGGGATCCAAGGTGATCAGGCTCTCATACTAAATGAAAGAAGAAAAAGTTTGGAATAAGTTTCCTACTCTAATCAATGACACAATAATGTAGAAAACTTAAACAAACAATTGAAAAAACAAATAACACATAAACATGCAACCATTGCACAACCATTTTGAAAACCCTTTGAGAAAAAAAACTCACACTCCAAAGTAAGCTCAATGTATTATTTAACAACAAGTTACAAAACATTTATAGATTTTCACTCTTAACAGGAGTGATCAACAACATTTAGGTTCCAGAGAATTTTTTGCAACATAATGGTACCTTCAATAACCTCTCTCACAATACCTCCAACCCATTAAAAACCATTTATGGTTTGTAATTCCACATGTTGGAAACCAATGTAAATGTTTTTCAACTTTTACTGAAAGCATTACTTCATGCATGATTTTTGTCTTTTACAAAAAAACATTCATTCCTACATGGCTTTTTTATTTTACTAAAAACATAACTTCATGCATGATTTATGGATTTTATAAAAAAAATGGTACTTAATGCATGAGATAACCATCACAATGTAGGTTTGAAACCTCCAATACTTTTGACATCTTTTAAACCATTAATTGCAGGGTGTATGACACCTCTTTCCTAGCATGCATTTGGTGAAAGAGATTCAAAGATTCCTCAATAACCCACGTCTAGAATAAGCAACAAGGATGATAGTCCATGAGTGCACATCATGTTCGTGTTGAGGCATTTGGTCAAAAACATTGTGACCCTCACTAAGGGTTCCACCCTTAGCATACAAGATGCAAATCTTATTGCCCAAATATTTTTCAACCACAAATAACCTCTCATTCATTTGGATGTGGAATTGTTTTCCCTGTTGGGCCAAGTGTGTCATACACCTTGAAATCATGTAGCAGAGCTGTTATCTCAATGAATGTTGAGAAATAACAGTTGAGCAATAAAATGTAATAAAAGTTCAGTAGTAGAAAGTAATAAATGTTGAGTAATAGCTAGCAATGAATGTTGAGAAATAAAAATGGGCCAATTAATAGTTGGTGGGTCCCAGTATGTAGAATTAGAAAACCATAGATGGTTTATGGTTTTTTTATGCCTATTTATTGAGTGATTGGGTTGGAGGTAAAGTAGAGAGATTTTTTAACTCATTGTTATGTTGCCAAAATTGATCTAGAACCTTTATGTTGCAAAATGCCCCTATTGAGAGCATGAAAACCTTGTAATGTATCATAACCATTTGTTAGTTGTTGAATAATACATTGAGTGTGCTTTTTTCATGAAAGAGTTTTCCCCAAGAAATAATTTTTGAATGGTTGTATTTTTTGTGTTATTTACTACTATAATTATATTTGTTTAGTTTTATGCACAATATTCTCTTATTGATTAGTGTAGGAAGTGTATTCCGCACCTCTACTTCATTTGGTATAGGAAGTGTATTCCGCACCTCTACTTCATTTGGTATAGGAAGTGTATTCCTCACCTCTACTTCATTTGGTATCGAATCCTAATCACCTCAAATCCAAGGTGTCAGGGGCAAGTTTTTTTATTTTTTATTTTTTTTTATCTAATCTTGATTTAAGTGGGATCTTGCATGGAATGAAATCTTGTTGTAGGGATATGGTGAGCATGTCTACATTAGAAATGGAGAATTTTAATGGAACTAACTTTGAGTTGTGGAAATTAAAGATGTAGGATTTGCTTGTAGATTGAGATATATGGGTTGTAGTATTTGGAACCAAACACATTGGTATGAAAGATGAAGAGTGGGTAGTGTTGGAAAGAAATGAAAGAATCCTTATTAGAATATGTTTGGATGATTCAATGTTATTGAATGTTTTTGAAGAAAAATGCATCAAGTCTATGAAGAAGATGGGGATTTGTATCAAGCTAAATCCCTCGTTAACAAACCTTTTATGCAAAAAATCTTCCACCCGACAAACTAGATAGGTGATACTTGTGCTAACGCCTTTGATGGGAATAAATAAAGGGCCAACTCAGAAGGTAAGAAGACCAGAAAATAAGAAGGCAAGACCAACTCAGACTAGGTTCCCCCTGATAGGATTGGATTAGCCAGAAGGCGGGTCTAGCAAGAAGGTGTGTTAGGTCAACATCTCTTTCGGTAGGTCTCGCCGAGAGGAGGGTCCGTGCATGTTCGAAACGAAATATATAATACAAAGTAAGGACCAAATCTCGTTAGAATGTGCTCGAACGAAGTCTAATCCCCCAAGGCCTTTACTTCGTAGCGGTGAGACGATATCTCCCCAACACGAGGCCGGACGAATGGCATAGGGGTTTGAGTGAGGTAGGTGAAATGTTCGCTTCATTCGATTTCGAAACCTTCGATCCCCCCATCAATTTTGCTGGGTCTCCTTCTTGGCCTTGGGCCTGAGTTGCTTACCCTTGAAGTGCATGCTCCCCTTTTTCCATCTCACTTACCCATGTCCCTAGGATTACATCCTCTTGCTCTTCTTCACTCTCCAATAATGTTCACCTTGAAAATGGGTGATGGTCATTCTATAGCTAAGCATATTAATTTTAATGCTATTGTGATCCAATTGATCTCATTTGGAGTGAAGATTGATGAGGAGGATTGTTGCATGACCCTTTGTGTTCTTTTTTAGATTCATGGGACAACTTGGTAATGGTCGTTGGAAGCACTATAAGGAACTTGGTGTTTGGAAGCACTATAAGGAACTCTTAGAGGAGGTGAGGCATAAATAATTTGAATCCACCAAAGATCCCTTAGTTTTTCATAGAGATATCAAGGAGAAAGGCAAGAAGAGGGAAAAGGGAAGATTGGAATATTGTGGGATACCTAAGTCTCCTTGTAACACCCCAGGTTTTGATCCCTATGAACTAGAATGTATTATGTAATTCTGACTTAGGTTGAGTCGGTAAAGTTGGAAAGGGATCATAGTTCCTAGGAAATGTAATACATTTATATATATTAATAAAATATATCGTTGTTGCAGGACGAACAAGGACAAGAGAAATAGGTGGATATGATTCCACAAGAGAGGGGGATAAAGGGGCTAGTATTTTATTAGTATTTTATTCACCCATCTTGGTTTTACTTGGGAGAAGTGGTTACATGAGCTTCTTGGGGAGGTCATGTGGTTCTTGGTTATTGTAATTATATAAATCCTATTTTGGGTTAATCATTCATTGACTCATTCATTTGGGAATTCCTCATTCACTCTTGCTCATTCGTGTGATATTGGTATGGGAATGTAAATGAATTATTAGAGGTAGAGAGCCATTGTTAGATGACTGTGAGGAATTATTGATTATTCTGGGAAAGGAATGAATGCCTGAGTGATTGGATGAATTGGCATGTTGAGTAGAACTGTTATGAGAATCCTAGGAGTTTCCAACATTGAGATTCCTGACCAGGAGCACTGGATCCCTAGAAATAAATTGACACAACCAGAGGGACTACATGGAAAACAAAGGGGTTCATTTATTTGGGTTGTGCAAGTTGAAGGGGAAGAGAGATGGAAATTGGGATTGTTGTGTGGTTGGGAAAAATTGAGAGCCTATTAGCCAATTGTTGTGTGTTTTAGAATTTTCCTAGGACCCATCCTTATGGATTCATAACCCTGTCTCAGGAGTGACACTACTATTGAGAGTGAATGAACAATAGTGTCTATGGTTGGGAGAAACACCCTTGGTATGCAACCAGTTGGTGAATGGTTTAATCAATGATAAGTGCTCTCTGTGTTTTCTTGTATATTTATTTATATTCTGTTGTGTATTGTTATTATCTCTGAGATGATGTGATTATGCTATGCATGTTTGTTTTTACTGATGTTGCATGGCACGTTGTTCATTTTTGTTATGGTTTAATTGGATGTTTTGGATTCATGTTTATTGCATGGAAAGATCAGAACAAAATCGTATCAGTCCAAGATGACGAATTTGGAAGTTCCTGAGAAATGGATAAGTTTCATAGTTGTGGATGAGAAAATAATTTTGGGTTTGTTTTTTTGGGCACATTAAAATTGGTATCAAAGAAAATAGTTTTTCGTTGTGCTAATGTCGAGTATGTCATAGAGTGGTATTCAAAGAGTTCTTGAAGGTATTTTTGAGGTATCGTGGCCTAGCCAGGTGGCTGGGTACATTACAAATTGGTATCATAATTGTTGGTTGCAACATTTGGCCTTCTAAGGGGCATGCTACATGACAAGACAAAAATTATTGAAGTAAAATAAATTAATTTCCATGGACATTGTCGGGGTGAGAATATTTTGGTTTAACAGTTTTGATATCACCTTGGAAACCATGCTTAGGAAATTCCCAACGACCCTAGCTTTCCATCGATCCCTCACTTTCTCAATTTGGCCATTAGAATTGATAAATATTCCTTTCGGGAAGACTTCACACAATAGTCGTTAATCAGGACTTCACTTGGATTTAGAGTTGTTGATATGTGATGGTGTTACCTTTATTTATCCCACATGCATGGGAAAGGGATTAAATTAGATGTTTATAATCAACATAGAACGCTTTATCACTTATGTGTGAAAAGAGAGCTACAAAACCTTGTGTAGCCGTGCACAATGTAAAATTTTGGCTAAGGCGACTGATGGATCAGATCATAAGCCACTTTGGAATGCATAAATTCAAGGTGTTATGCCTAGTGACTAATGGGTTGGTGGCCCAGTGACTGATGGACCAGATTGGCATTAGATATTTCCTGGTTGGATGGATGCTTGTGTGGGGGAGAAGTTTGGCCCAACGGGCCAATGGATCAGACCAAAAACGTTTCAAAAGTGGATTGGATGGGAGATTTTGCAGGTGGCCTGATATCAACATCACATCCTTGCCATGTTAGCACCACATCATCGGTCATGTGTCATCCAGAATATTTAATGGAAAGTGGAAAATTATCTTCATTGTATTGGGTGGATTGAGGTAGGGGCATGTGGTCCTTACCTGCCCTTGAACCACTCGTTAGATCCCAATCGTTGGATATGGGAGGATGAGAGATCTCGACCATTGATCTCTTAGAAAAATATTAGGAGAGAGTCATTGGACCAAAAGTTGGCATGAGTTGTATATGAAGTTGTGTGGGGTGACTGGTGGTCAGTTCGGACCAGACTCAGATGGAAAATTTTGTTTGGAAGATTATTTGGAGCACCTAGTGGTCGATGTCCCAATGTCCTAATGGACCAAGACTAGAGACGTTAAAGGAGAGGACAAGGGAAAACAATCCTCGATGATCAGTGGACTGGTGGCAGATGCCAAGTTAGCCAATGAAGTCACATCATATGCCATTTCATGCCACATCGACTCCATGTCATCAAGCACATGTGGAATGGGTCCATGTTATATAGGAAGAATTCAACGGAATGGAAAAATGGTGGTCGGTGACTGGTGCCATGTCATTTTCCACATCAGAGCCATGTCAGTGTCACATGTAGTGTTGTGGTTAGCCCATGTTTCATGATGATAATGTGCCACATGTCATGGATTGTCAAAGTTCTATCTCAGAGTTCTGAACAAGGCTGTAGGATATGATGACGTTAGTATCCATGTGTCATACCACGTTTCAGGCCACATCCTTGTGCCACATCCACATGGTGTTCGATCATGTTACTAAGTGTCATGTCAGGTGGCATGCCATGTCAGTTCCATGTCTTAGGTGCCAGCTGGACCACCTATTTTTGGTTTCCCCAACTAACACACTATCATTTTACCTTGAAAATACAAGGTTAACCATAAAACTTCTCACTATCCAGTACTATTGTCTCCATTGGATTGATAGAATCTTGGCAAATTTATTGCTTAATTGATTCTAGAAAACACTTGTCTTTACAATTTTTAGTATGTTTGATTTTTCCATCGTTTTGTTTAGTTTGAATGTGTTTTTATTTCATTTTCTCCTTAATTTCATGACTGCAAAGCATGAAATTAAGGATTTTCTCGTGAAAATTGCTAGGTTAATTCTTTACCATCATACCTCCCTCACTTTGATAGAAGATTATTTCTCATACTTCCTAGTCATATATGCAAGAGGACACTATCAGGGTTATGATTTATTAAAGGATGGATAACTTAACATAATATATGTCAATCCTTTATATTCCTTGATTCAAAGTTAATTTTTATAAGGGATCGTGTTAAACTAATAAACGACCCTTTTAATACTTAATACAAATGAAGGTTAGGAAAAACATTTGTTTTGGGAATGTTAAACTAATTCGATGAAGGGGTCACCCATAAACCTTCATTTAAACCATGAGATTAGGTTTTGGTAAGGGTTTTTCCTTGCTCAGATATTTGCATGATCATATATGTCATTTGGATCACTCAACCATTGTACTTCATCGTGCCCTTTGATTATTCCCCTTTTCTTCAACCCAATCTTTCAAATGACTACGAAATCGTTTCCCCATACCATCATCCATGATTTGGGATCAGGGGTTCATGTCAGACTCTAAAAAGTACATGGGTCATTAAATCTTAAACCCTCTTGTCCTCTGTCATCCGGGAAATCATCAAGGTTTTAAGTGTTGGATTGTTCCAAGTCGTCTTAGGTTCTTCCAATCTTTAGTTATCATTTTTGGGATCAAGTATGACATTTCAGCTTCGCCCGGTTCTTATGGGTTCGTTTTACTATGTATGCAACATGATTTATTTCACAAAGGCAGTTTGTTCGCTCTTAATTTTGTCCTAGTTATTAGCCTTCCCATAGAGCTTATGGCTCCTATCATGAGGGTAGAACTGAATGGAATGTAGGTATTCATCACATGTGATGATGCGATTGATATTCTCTCACAAGCAGGTTTATTAGGGTTTATAAAATTATTTAGAGGGTTCAATATTGAAGTAGCTAAAGCTTTCATAAGGGATTTTGATGGCGCTAGGGTTAAGATTGGTGATATCCTATTTCAAGTGGATGAGGAATTCATTACTCAGGCTACAGGTCTCCAACAGACAGGGGAGAAATGGTTCAAGAACATGAAGGTCAAAGACATCCCCTAGAAATATTTTTGGGCATATAAGCATTCTTGATACCACATCAAAGGTATTCCAAATGAACTTTTCTGTCGAAAATGGCACAACCTTCTCCTGGTTATTAAACAATTTGTAACATGTGAGGGGAGTTATGGCATTACATTATTTTTTCACATTCAATTACTCATGTTTTTTCGAGGGTTTCACTTGAACATACCTTTATACCGACATAAGAGACTTCGTAAAATGTATAATTTCTATCAACGACAGATTCCAAACCTTGATTCTATCCTTTTTAACCATGGCCTAATTGATATTCTAGTTGAACATCACCTTACCATCATAGGGGATAATTGGGAAAGTTTCTTGGAAAGGAATCAATTTCTTCCTTAGCCTGCAAACCCTATCCCCAAATTACCTATGGTCGTAGGAGAATCAAACTCTCCTCGAACTACCTCTCAAGAAATAAAACTTGAGGTCCAACTCAATGTTGATTCCCCTGTTTCTTTGGATGATACATTGGACTCTGCTACTGTCCCTAAGATTAGATGAAGCATAGTTAGGGAAGGATTGGCACGTAACTAGTCATTGGAGTCTATCCTTAAATGATTGAAGGACAAGACTTTAGATCGTGTCAATCTAGGTACAGATGGTGTGTGTTTGAAGGATGACCATAAGCCCGAGAAACAAGGAAAAAAATTTTGTGTTAACGTTTGGGTTGACTTCAATAATAAAAGGGCAGGGTGCTTATTGTCTAGAATGGTTAGGACCAGGTTCAAACAAAGATAAACTCCAATGGGAACGATAATTATTGAGTACCATGATTCCTCCTATGAAGACACAAATGGAAAATGTGAAGAAGAAGATCACACTCAGTGTGATTTTGTTTACAATTTGCCTCCCTTTCTTCATAGTTATGAAGACTTCCCAGGTATTCGTGTTGATCTAAGAAGAAATATTGCCCCAGAAAAACCCTTGGAAAAAGATCAACATCACTCAATCCCTAATCTAGAATCTAAGAGTTGTCATGAATGTCAAGCTTGGTCTCAAAGGTATTATGTAGATGTCCCTTACCTATAGATTCACCTTGATCAGATGCTGAGACAAAACAAAGAATTAAAAAGGGTAAATCGACAATTAAAAAATGAAATGGAATATAACATGCTTTGGGCCAACAAGAAGCCAAAAAATTCTCCATATACTATCATCAGAAAATCCAATAATCTCAATGCTATTGTTGGATCAAAATTTCAAGCATCTTCGATTTCAAATGTGTATTTTCTGGTAATAAAATTTGTTGTTTTTAGTTTTTCCTTGATTCGTTTTAAATTTGTTTTGATTTTGTGATGTTTTTAGACCAGTTATAGAATCATAGATTATGTAGCTAGTCTTAATTAAGTATGGTAAATATTTCTAATTAATCATACTTCTTGTTTCAAGACTCTAAACGATGAAGGGATATCATCAACGATGTCATCATGGGTCGTTAGAGATCATGGCATATTTATTTTGTTTTAATTAGAAACATAACTAGTTTCCAAAAAGCAAGTGATAGTTTCTTGTTATGATTACAAAAAACTTTTGTATAAGTTGTTGGACAGACTTAGAGATTTTCTATTGTAAGCACAACTTTACTTTTTTTCAAGGATTTGTCCCTATCATGTCGTTATGAGGGGAAAACCACGTTTTGTTTAAATACTCATGGATTTTGGAGTCAAGGACATGTTTGGATTTTTGGGATAATGGATCGATGCTAATATTGAAGAAATATAAGACATTGCACTTTGCTTAATGGCTTTTGTCCTATGAGTAATGCCGCTTTGTTTTAAATATTATTATATGTTTTTTGTTCTTAGCACTAATGATGTATTTGTAAAAGCCTGGCTTTTTCTTGCATTTATGAATGTATTATTATTGCCTGGATCTATGTTCAAATCATTATTATTATTTCATTCAGTCTATTATCTCAATTAATTATGATCTTTATGATTGTGTTATTTTAATACAAGTATAAAAATGTATCAAATTCATTTGTACGTTATGTGCTTGCTATGATATTTTTGTCCACTGAGATT
>SNQJ01S0160581.1:16990-34295 GCA_010110895.2 Picea sitchensis
TTTTTAGTGGTTTGAGGAGACATATAGAAGTACCTAGGTAAAAATTTTAGAATATGATCTGAAAAAATGGATACATGGCATGTTGTACAAGTTCTCTCTTGGGAAGAGTCCCAAAAAAACAAGCTTTGAGAAAGTTACCATTTAGAAATTCAAATTTTGGTCAGACATGGTAAAGGAATAAGTAGTGAGAAGACCCGGTGAAGGAAGAAGCAATGAGTAGACCTGGTGAAGGTAGACACAATGAGCAGACTCAGTGAAGGTTGAAGTAGCAATCATAGTTGGTGAAGTCTGATGAAGGTTGGTGCACTTCAAACAAATAGATTGACGTCTCTTGCTAAGTTGGTGCATAACAGTGGGGATTGGTGTCTCTAGTATATTGGTGTCTATGAAGATTTATAAGAGTAGGTTGGTTCCGCTCAAACAAAGAGATTGGTGTCTCTTGCTAAGTTGGTGCTTAGCAGTGGGGATTGGTGTCTACAAATATATATAAGAGTAGGTTGGTGCCTACCAGGGTTTGTACCAGTGGGGATTGGTGTTTCCAATAGGTTGGTGCCTACAAAGAGTTATAAAGATAAGTTTTTTGGTTTTATCTTGAAAGGGTTTCCACATAAATCTTGTGTTCCATGTTTTGTTGTTAATAGATCTCATATGCATTTTTTTTTCTTATGGTTGATGAATGTTTGAATCAACAAAAAATGTCTTATATTCATTCACTGCCCCTTTTCAGTATAAGTCTGTGCTCAACAATTGGTATCAGAGTGAGTTCCTTCAGAAACAATCTAACCACTGGAAGGTAGATCTCAGGAGCACACATGATAATGGAAACAAATATTGATACTTTAGAAAAAAAATACAAAGGGAAAGAAATCATGGATTTAGAAGAGGGAAAAAATGTTGAAATAGGTGCATAAGTAGATATTAAAGAAGAACTCATATGTTCCTTAAGAGAAATAAATAAGATTAAGAAAAATAATTTGAAACAAAAGGAGAAGTTGCAAAAATATGAAGAGGAGATCATGATGCAAAAGAAAAAATGTCACAAAGCCTTGAAGAAACATAGAGGACTGTTATTAGCCTTAATATTCAACTAGAAGAGGAAAAAAGGATGGATGAATTTGTGAGAATCCAATTGAAGGAAAAGGAAGAAAGTTGTGAGAATCTAGAAGATGAAATAGTTTCCTTAAGAAAGAAATTGGAGAAGTCAACTTCTTAGTTGAATAATATCTTGAAGTTTGAAAAGAGCACTAAAATATTAGATGATATCATAAAATTCCAAAGGTCATCACTCATTAAAACTAGTCTTGGCTATGATAAGAGTCAGTTGACCATCAAAGAAGATTCAAAAGCTATAGAGTCACTGAAGAAAGTAAATGAAGGGAAATCTAAAAGCTATGTTGATTTACTAAAAATATCCATCAACGATGAAGACACCATGAAGAGAGAAAATAAAGTTCTGTAGAAAATTGGCATTCCTCCAAAAGACAACTTAGATAGATTTAGAATATATTTCCCACCAAGATGACCTTGCACAACTCGGTACCAAAACTCTTTCCTTGGTTATTTTTTTTCTTGCAATCACTTTGATAATAAAGAAATAGATTGTAGAGAATATGCAAGAAATGATCATGTATGGAACAAAAATAGAAGTACTTATGGGTTCTCAAATGGAAAATAAAATTCATTTGCTCCATATTTGATTACAATGTTGTATGTTATAAGTGCAACGACTATGGGCACATATCATGTTTTTGTAGAAGTGGCCTAGTGGAAACTTCTAGAAAAAATAGGTAAGAACCCTTTCCAAACAAAAGAAAGAAGAAGGAGGAATCTATGCTTGTGCAAACTACCCTTCATGCTCAAAATAAAGGAAACAAATGGTATGTTGACAATGGATTTTCAAGCCACATGATAGGGGAAAAGAACAATTTTCTCACTTTGAAGGAAGTAAACAAAGTCATTGTAGCATTTGAAGATAATTATACTGCAAGGATAACCATAAAAGGTACTCTTAGTCTTGATAATGAAAAGACTAAAACAAATAATGTATTGTGTGTTGAGGTTTGGAACATAATATTCTCAGTGTAAGTCAAATATGTGATCAAGGACACACTCTCACGTTTGATTCTCAAGGCTGTGAGATAAAGAAGAAAATCTTGGGAAAATTAGTGGAAAATGCATATAGAACCTCAAATAATGTATATATCCTCAATGAGATCAAGGGAGAAAAATGATATATGGAACAAATAGATGAGAGATAGATATGGAATATAATAATGAGCCATATAAACTTTGATAATATAGTAAAAAGAAACAACAAACAAGTAGTGAGAGATATGCAAAAGTTTGCTAAATCTTCAAACACTCTTTGCAAGCAATGTCAGTATGGGAAACAGACAAGAGAAAGATTCAAATCAAAGGAGTACTCAACAATGAAGCCATTGTAACTCATTCATACATATATATGTGGGCCTACAAGAACACAAAGTCTACAAGGTGAAAATTACTTCATGTTGCTCATTGATGATTACTCTAGAATGACATGGGTTACATTTCTAAAAGAAAAATCTGAACATTTGAGAAGTTCAAAGAATCCAAAGCCTTAGTTGAAAATGAAATTGATTTGAAAATAAAGTGTTTGAGATCAGATAGAGGAGGTAAGTTTATCTCAAATGAATTTGAAGAATTTTGTGAGCTTCATGGAATAAAGAGACATTTTTAAGTTGCAAGAACTACACAATTGAGTGGAGTGGTATAAAGAAAGAATCAAATTGTACAAGATATGGATATAAAAATGTTGAATGAAGCTAATATATCATACAATTCTTGGAGAGAAGTAGTCGACACCGTAGTCTGCATTCTGAACACAAGGCAAATCAGAGTCAACAACAAAAAAACACCTTATGAATTATGGAAGGGTAGACCGACAATAGTTAAATACTTCAAAGTTTTTAGAAGCAAGTACTACATAAAGGGAGAGGATGAGGACTTGGAAAAATTTGACTTCAGATTTGATGAAGGTATATTTCTTGTTTATTCATCAAGAAGCAAGGCTTATTGATGTTACAATAAAGAATTGGGAAAAATCATAGAAAGTACCAATGTGAAAGTGGATGAAGTAGGGCATCAGAAGGTGAAATAACATGTTCAAACAGAGGAGCCGAGCTACAAAGAAGAAGAAGAATAATAAGGAGAAGAACATGAAGAATAGGAATCAAAATGCCAAGATATAAAGACACCATCTAGACTTGTCCGAAAGAATCATTCAAAAAAATTATTTCTTGGTGATAAAGATACGAGAGTTCAAACTAGAAGAAGACTAGCAAGTGCACCAGAACATGCAAAATTATCTTTTCTATCTAAAATAGAGCCTAATAAATTTACAGAAGCTAGTGAAGACAAGCATTGGATTGATTCCATGGAAGAAGAGATAAATGAAATTGAGAAGAATGAGACATGGTAACTTGTTCCAAGACCAAAAGATAAAAAAGTGATTGGCACCAAGTGGGTTTTTAGGAACAAGTTGAATGAATATGGACAAGTTATAAGAAATAAAACAATATTGTTGTAAATTCTATGCTCAAGTTAAAGGTATTGATTTCAAAGAAAACTTTACCTTGTTTGCAAGAATAGAAACTATCATAATATTTTTGGCATTTGTGTGTTTCAAGAAATTCAAAATCTATCAAATGGATGTGAAGTCTACCTTTCTCAATCACAATTTAGAGGAATAATTATAAATTGAATATACAAAAGGATTCTTATTATTAGAAAATAAGGATCATGTATGTATATTGAAGAAAGCACTCTATGGGCTAAAACAAGCTCCCAGAGCCTGGTATTCAAGACTTAACAAATATATACAACAACAAGTTTTCAAAAGAGGATTTGCTGACAATAATCTCTACATCAAGATAGTAGGAGAAAATCAGTTGATTTTTGTGGTTTATGTAGATGACATCATTTTTGGAGGTAGTATGAACAAAATTAGCTAAGAGTTTGCAATAGAAATTCAAAAGGAATTTGAGATGTCTATGCTTGGTGAATTTTCATTCTTGGTTTACAGATTTCTTAATTCGACAAAGGCATATTGGTTTCACAAACCAAGTATATCAAGGAAATGTTGAAGAAGTTTAGAATGGAAGATTGTGCACCATTCAACACACCCATGGTCACAAGTTGTAAATTGAGCAAAAGTGATGAATATCTGGAAGCAGATCAAACATTGTACAAGTCAATGATTGACATCCTACTATATCTGACGACATCGAGGCAAACATTATGCAAGTAGTAGGATTGGTTGCATGGTTTCAAGCTTCCCCAAAAGAAAGTCATGTGCAAGCAATGAAAATAATATTCAAATATATAAATGGAGCCTTGGATTTTGGATTGTGGTACTCAAGAGGTGAAGATTTTACTCTAAGAACATATATGGATGCATATTGGGGAGGAAATGTTGATGATAGGAAAAGTACAAGTGGAGGAGCATTCTTTATGGGAAGTAGTATAGTGACCTGATTGAGCAAGAAAAATTATTTAGTTTCTCTATCCACAATAGAGGCTGATTAAATAGCAACAATATCATGTTGCACACAAGTTCTTTGGATGAAACAAACATTGAAATATATTAAGGTAGAATATGATCACCCAATATCAATAATTTGTGACAACACAAGTTTAATAAATATTTCAAAGAATCCTATTATGCACTAAAAAACAAAGCATATTCTAATAAAGTATCACTTCTTAAGAGAACAAGTAGCAGAACATAATTTCAAGTTAGAATATATTATCACTAAAGAACAAATTGCAGATATTTTCACAAAATCCCTTCCCAAAGATACATTTGAATATATTAGATAGAAATTGGGAGTAATATCCATCTCATCACTAAGAGCTTAAGGAGAAGCACAAGCTCAGGGGGAGCATCCCTTAACCATTGATGTAAAAGGGGGAGAGTTGCAGACATGGGGAGAATTCTTTCCATGCCTAGTTGACTATGTGTTTTGTTGCAAGACTGTCATCAATGACAACAGGGGGATATTGTTGGAATTATTGTCATTGATGTCAAAG
This sequence comes from Picea sitchensis, assembly GCA_010110895.2. NCBI lineage: Eukaryota > Viridiplantae > Streptophyta > Pinopsida > Pinales > Pinaceae > Picea > Picea sitchensis. The sequence goes on from SNQJ01S0160581.1 coordinate 22,061, forward strand.
GATTAATGTTGTCATTAATGTTAGATAATGACATTACAATGCACATAGCATTTCCAATATATATATATATATATATATATATATAGTTTAAGTATATTAAAAAGGGGTGCATGTGAAAAAGAAAAAAATGAAATGGTGGTTTCAAACCCATGGGTTTGAGTACTTTCCCATGGTATTTGGAAACGTAAAATAAAAAAAGAGGAATTAATTATTTAATTAATGGACATGTCTCTTCATCAAGGGTTATGAAAAGGTATAAAAAGATAAAGTATTGAGAGAAAGTGTGTGTGTGAAAAATGTAGTAACATTTGAAGAAGTGGATGAACAAATATTGAGTATCATTCCAAAAGGGAAGAGTTGTGAAATAAGTTTCAGGTCAGCTTGGAATTTTCACTATAAATTATTTTCTAGGATGTTTCAGAGTTTGAAATTTTGAGGAGATGGAGGTGATAAATCTAGGTTCATGTGATAAAATTTTTAGATGTTCATTCGCTATACATTCAAAGATATTCCCTGTGGAAGTGAGGGTTCCGGAATGCTCTTGAATTCAGTTTCAAACAGGTTAGCTTGACACTTTTTCTATAACTTATTTTATAGGATGTCTCAGATCATAACATTTTGAGGATACATAGGAGATATATTTGGGTACATTTGGTAAAAATATCATATTTTGTTTCACTAAAATTTCCGAGATATGACCTGTGGAAGTTAGGGTTTATGAATGATCCTGAGATCAACTTCAAACAATTCAATTTAGAAATTTCATTATAACTTCTTTTCTGAGATTTTTTAAGAATAAAGGAGACATACAAAAGTACCTTAGGTAAAAAGTTTAGATGTTGGTTCAATGTACATTATGAGATATGCGCTATTGAAGTTATGGTTTCTAAATGGTCCTGAGATTAGTTTCAAATAGGTCAATTTGGATTTTTCACTATAAATTATTTTCTGTGACTTTTCAGACTGTGAAATTTTCAGGGATCTAAGGAAACATACATAAGTACGTCATATAAAAAATTTAGAATCCAATTTGCAAAATTGGATACATGGAATGTTGTACAAGTTCTCTTAATGGAAGAGACCCAAAACACCAAGCTTTGGGAAAGTTGCAATTTGGAAATTCAAATTTTGGTCAAACCTGATAAAGGAAGAAGTAATGAGCATACCCAGTGAAGAAATAAGAAATGAGTAAAACTAGAGAAGGAAAAAGTAGCAAGCATACCTAGTGAAGGAATAAGTAGCAAGCATACTTGGTGAAGGTTGGTGAAACTCACACAAAGAGATTGGGTCAACCGTACAATGATGTTTCATACCATTTATGGAAACCCATATCAAATAAGATTTATTTTATATGGGATTTTATTCTCATTATTTGATATCTTGAGGAAGGGTCTATTGACCTTTCTTGTAGAATAGTTTCTCGATTGAGGGGATCCTATAGAAGGGTCAGTTGGCCCTTCCTCTAGCATAGTATTTTATATAAGGGGAGCATCGAGAAGTGTAAACTTACCCTTCCTCAAGGATGGTATTCTTGTCATGGGGTATCTATTGGAAGTGTCTGTTGACCCTTCCTCAAACATAGTTTTCACTTAGAGTGGATCTTGAGGAAGGGTTGGTTGAATCTTCCTATAGCACAACGATCTTATCTATGGGATCCTAGAGAAGGATTGAATAATCCTTCCTACAACATAGTATTTCTATTGAAGGGGTGCACAAAGAAGGGTTGACCAACCCTTCATGGAGAGGAAGCAGAGAGAAGGGTTGACCAACCCTTAATAAAGGATAGTATAATTTGTGTTGTGGGGTATCTAGTGGAAGGGTTAGTCAACCCTTCCTCAAGCATAGTTTTCATGTAGAGGAGGATTTCAAGGAAGGGTTGACTAACCCTTCATCCAAAATATTATTCTCATGGAGGGGTAGCACATGGAAGGGTCAGTTAACCCTTCCTCAATGATGGTATTCATGTCACTCGATATCCAATGAAAGGGTAAGATGACCCTTCCACAAGCATAGTTTTCACATAGAGTGCAATCTCAAAAAAGGGTTAGTTGATCCTTCCTCTAGTATAGAAATATTTTCTATGGGATCCTAGAGAAGGATCAATTGACCCTTCCTTCAACATTGTATTTCTATCATGGGGGTGTACATGGAAGGGTTGACTGATTATTTCTTGAGCATAGTATTCTCATTTAGGGGATCAGGTTGAAGGGTCAATCGACCCTTCCTCCAACATAGTATTCTCATGGAGGGGAGGATGGATAAAGGTCAGTTGACCCTTCCTCAAGTATTGTATTCACATAATGTGGTATCTAGTGGAAGGGTTGGTCAATGATTCCTCAAGCATAGTTTTCACCTAGAGGGAGATCTTGGGGAAGGGTCAACCAAAGCTTCCTCCAACATAGTAGTATCATGAAGGGGGAGCATAGGTAAGTGTTGGATGAACCTTCTTGAAGGATGGAATTAACATCATGAGGTATCTATTGTAAGGGTTGGGTGACCCTTCCTCAAGCATGGTATTTCTGTAGAAGGGGATCCCAGGGAAGGTGTTGATCTAAAATACTATTTTATGGTCTTTAAGATAACATCATGAGGATAAAATCCCCCTACATTTTTAAAGAGGTGGCACTCCTCTCTATTTTTATGAAAGATGTAGCTGATGTTCTTGGACTGGACTGCCAAATGGGAGAATGCTAAATAACAATCCCCAAATCCTTTATTCCTTTAGTTTTTATATAAAATGGTTCTTGATAACTAGATTTCTCCTTGAGTGCAAGATTTGCCTAGAAATGGAATGAACAACTTCTTAATAGTAACAAGATAAATAAAGGCTTCAATATCAAAATAACTATATGCTCAGCTTCATTATAACATCCCTCTAAAGTACATGCAAGAAAAATATGCAACCATATTTTCTCACAAGAAAAAGAGTGAAATGGGGTTGAGCACTTCAGAGAACTTTAGGTGATTTTGAATTTAAAAATGAAAAAGAACATGATGAGCACACTTCAAAAATCTCACACTTAGAAATATCAAAGTCTGAGAAATCATTAAATTTGTGCCCTGAAATAGTTCTCTGGGGAGTTCAATGCATAAAATATGTTTCACATTACAAATAATTTTAGTAAATTGATTGACTAGTTCTCATTAATAAATCTTGCCAAGAGCCCAGACTAAACCTCCATGAATCAATTAGACAAGCATAGCTTAAATTATTGATCATATATATGGTTGTAATATAATCTTATTGATTTTTCAGGTAGAGGCTTGGAAGATAAAATAAAAACACTCAAAAGCTCGGCCTTATGCTCAGTCTTAGACATACAAACACAAAGCCATGAGAGAAATCATGTAGCAGAAGAAGAATCAAGAAAATGGAGATTTGTGTTTGTAGATGAGAAAGTCGGATTCATACTGAAGGATAAAAAAACATTATTCTAGTGATCTAATCCTTTCTTTGATGGTGATCTCCTCCTTTTAAATAAGCTCCCAATGCTTCTTTGAAATGCTTTTCCCTAGCAGGTAGGGTTTCTTTTCTTCTAAAATTTTACCACGTGCTTCTTCTTTTTGGAATAAAGAGTACATCATTTAAATAAATTATTTATTAAACACTTATTTATGAATTAGTTCATTGAAATTTATTCCTCCAAGTGGGACCCACTTCACCCTTTTATAAAAGTTATTTAATAAACTTGTATTTCCAACATTTGAAGCTGGATATCTGAAAAACATCGACTGTATTTTACTTTTTTAAGCATGATAAGTGACTTCTTATCCATGTAAACTATTCTATAAATAGTATTCATTATATTGTGTTTCCAACAAGCCATATTGAGCAAAATTGGGAGGTTTGTATCTCAACTTATAACCTCGGGAAATCAAGGTTCCAAATATATTTCCCAGGAAGCTATGAAAATAGAGCTGACTATTATTTTGATTTCTAGAATTCATCCATTGAAACCTATCCCATTATCTTATTTGTTAATATACCTTTCCAATGAGTTCTCATTTTCCCAAAAAGGGCATCGGGAACTCAAGATATGAGCTCAAGAAGTTTGTTGCTCATGAGTCGTTGATTTGGTTTTTGGGTAGATCTTGTCCCTTGATATGATTCTGCTTCTCTTAGTGCCACGTTTATTTGGAAAGGGAAAAAATTGGTGTTTATATTGCATACACCTCCCTTACCATTTATGTGTGAAATAGAGGAACTTATGGAAGCCTTAGTGTATCTATTTTTCCTTAGAAAACTTCATGCCTTGGTAATAATTTGGTCGCTCAATCACTACCTAATCATCACCCAGTCACTTGCCATGTCATATCCACGTCATCTTTGTCCATCCATGTATCACTCAGGGGTAGGTCCAGCTCACTGCCATATGTCACCTAGGGATAGGTCCACCACATTTCCACATGTCACCCAGGGATAGGTCCACCTCACCACCACATGTCCCAATATGGTAGGTCCATGAAAAGGGAGAAATAACTTAGGATAAGAAAAAGTATTTAAAAAATAAATGACGTATTTGTGGAGTTATGGGAATTCTGTTGGAAATTTATTTGTCATTGATGTCACATCTATATGAACTCTAGAAGCATTGATTTCAAACCTAGTCAACCCTAGAAGAAGCCTTGGAAAGACGACTAAGTGGTTAAGTGGTTGAGAAAGACCCATAGGTGTGGTCATGATACCCAAAGTTGTTTGAAGAATAAGTACATGACGTGTAGTGTAAATGCAAGTAACACACTCAAAGATGGATAGTCCTTGTCATTCCATTTCCAATGATAGGTGGTGCGCCACATGGTTCCTCACGATTGAGGAGATATGCCCTCTTGAAGATGGAAGCCTCGAAATGTGGTTGAGAAGACCTAAACAATTGTGACAAGTCGACTCCAAATTAATTAAAAGAAGAAAAATTGTTGAAAAGAAGAAGTTACAAGTCGGTCCCATTTCAATAAATATTAAGGATGTTGTTGGTAAAGTCAGCCTCAATGGAATAATCATTAAAAATTAAAATGAATTTTATTTGGGTCAAGTCGGCCCTAAAAAGAGGTTGCCATATCTAGTATAAATAAGAAACCTAGGAGTTCATTTGTATCATCAACTAAAGTGATTTTTATCTGAGGTAAGAAAGGATATATGAGGAAAATTTTAGAGGGAATATGAAGTGAATAAGGGCGAAATTCCAAGGGAGGATGATGTATTGTGATGATGTGTTATAAGGTATGTTATTTAAAGGCCATCTCACCACGTTTTCTATAACATTTTTTCTAGAATGATTAAGATAGTGAAACATGGATATTATTGAGAAGACATATGAAGGTACCCGTGGTAAAAATTTCAGCTTCTGGGTCATTTTACTTTTGGAGACACACTCTATGGAAGATAGGGTTTTTGACTAGTCTTGAAACTAGTCTTAAACAAGTGTTCTCAGTAAAACCGTCATAAATTCTTCATAGAGAATCCAAAATCTATGAGACCAATTGTAGTGGGAAAAAAACAGTCTTTAGTATATTTTACGGGTTTCAAAATCCAAAATCAAATATTGAGCGCGTGGAATGTTGTACAAGTTCTCTTTCCAGACTAGGATAAAATTCAGGAAGGTTTTCCATTTTCACTATAACTTTTGTTCTGACAAGTTTTAGACCCTGAAATTTTGAGGAGATGGAAGAAATATCTCATAGTATCTATGGTTAAAATTTTATACCTTTATTCATTACAGTTACAAATTTATTCTTGTTGAAATTTAGGGTTTGTGACTAATCCAAAACTATTCCCGCGAGGCTAAGGTAAATTTGAGGGAGGATGCTAGTACCAGGTTGTTGAGGCTGAAGAAGAGCTACAGGTTTGTAAGCTTGTGTATTAGATCTTCTACAGGATAAGAGGTATGGTTTACATGTGTTATTGAGGGTTATTTTTATGGTAAATTCTTGAGGCATGTATTGATGATGATGGTACACCTTTGTGATGATATGATACATTGTTAAAAGTATATCTTGGCTATCTTGGTATCAGGTTTGGTATATGTCATGGTGATGTTATCAAATGCTTGAGGAACATATTATGGTACTTGGTTGAGGCACACCATTGATGATATATTATGGTACATGGTGTATAGCATGATTGAGACATATCATGAGTGATATGGTATATGCTTGAGGCACATCTCATGGTACATGGTTTATGGATGTTGGTACATGGTATGGTGCGGGTTGTGGTACATGGTTGATGCATGATATGGTACATGTGTTGATACATGGTATGACACAAGTTTTGGTACATGGTAGAAACCACCATTAATGAGTTATATATTGACCTCGTGACCTTATGACCTCGGGGATTCCAACTTCATGACCTCATAACTCCTCAACCATGAGTAACTACATGATGTTCCAACCATCATTGGAAACAACATGACAAGGATTATCCATCTATGAGTGTGTTACATGCATTTACACTTTCCTTCATGTCCTTATACCTCAAACAACTTGGGGCTTCATGACTATGTTAAAATTTCACTTAAGTAGTTAAGTGTATTTAATATTCTTTGACTTTAAACTATTAAATCAATAATTGCATGCATAAGGATCACTGAAAGAAATACATCCACAATATACACAAGATTTATCTTGGGAAACCCTCTTGGGGGAGGAAACCCAACAAACCTTCTTCAATATAGATTCATCAACAAATACAACATCTCTCTCCGATAGAGATCTCACAAAACATAATATAACCAGAAGATAGACCAGAAACCCTAACCAGAATAGAGTAGCACACTACTAGACCAAGATAGGCCTCCAAGAGATAACCAAAACCCTTCACCAAAAACACCCTTACTTTGTAGTTGCATCTCCTCCTAAGACTTGCACACTTTTCCTTGAGAGAGAGAACTTGTGTTGTGTGTGTTCTCCAAATGAGGCGCCTAGCCTATTATAAATACAAGTTGAGCCACCCTGAAATTAGGTCAGGGATGACTTGTACAAATGACACTTTATAATTTACATTTGACTTTTATAAAGGAACAATAGGGCCAACTTTTATAAATACACCATAATATTATTCTTTAGGGTTTTGACATGGTCTATTACAAATTATATACAATAAGAATGTCTTCTGAAGCTACTCAAACTTCAACACTCCCTCTTAGCAAGGAAGGTATTCTTCTGACACGATCATCACGACCACTTCTGCACTTTTGTACACTTGACCATTGGCTTGTTGAATTTCCATGAATCTATAATGAAGACATTTTGTAACCATGTCATGCATCCAGGGTCTCATCATCCTTTCGGGATTTATGTCATCACATGGATTCGAATCACCAACTCGCATAGAATATGACATCTAGTTCATACATAACTAGTAACTAGCCAACTCACACAATTTTTGGCATTTATTTTATATAGAACTAGTAACTCGCTAGCTCATGTAGAATTTGGCATCTAGTTCATACAGAACTAGTAACTCACTAGCTCACACAAAATCTGGCATCTACTTCATATAGAACTAGTAACCTTTGGTTGGAACACCAAGAAACCGGTCCACAGTGACCATGCATCTAATAAAAAATATTAGGCAATGCAGTGTGCACACACTACCTATCTATCTCAAGGCTAGGGAACACCTCCAACCACACAAGTTGTCCCTCCATCTTGAAAATCTAGGAAAATTGCCAGCCCCGAAGGCTCGACATCTGTTGACCTTCTGTGAGGTCATGTTGATTGGTGCCACGATCAATAACATACCCGTGAATGACTACTCATTGTTACTACCACATGTTGATTCTTCTGCCCTGGTATCACATCTGTAACTCATCACTCCCTCTTACTAGGGAAGTCTTTCTAGACCACACCAAGCTTGTCCCTGAAGTACACAAAATTAACTCTTGACATAGGCTTGGTCAATACATCTTCTATATGATCATCTGTAGAGACATACTGGAGCTTCATTGCTCCCTTCTACACCATATCTTTGATATAATGGTACATGATATCAATATTCTTGGACTTGTCATGAAACACTGGGTTCTATGACAACTTCACACAACTCTAGTTTTCACCACCATATACAAGTCACCTCTAACTCGAGATCAAACAATCCTGCAAGAATCTTTTGAAGCCACACTACTTCACTGCTAGATGAACACGCTGATATATACTCTACCTTAGTCGTACTGAGTGCCACACTATTCTGCTTCCTACTAAACCATGAGATCATAGATGATCCAAAACTGAAGCAACATCCAAATGTAATCTTCCGGTCTGCAACATTATCGACCCAATCTGAATCATTCCCATTTGATACCAATCTGAATAATGTCACTTAGCAATGCCACGCAACTAGAGTATGGTCGTGGTCTCTTTATTTCTCTGAAGGATCCATCTAGAGCACCATACTTCTCTACATACTGAATAATTTCTCAAGCCCAAGATGGTCTTCTCTTCTTAGTATTCATCTCTCAGGATGAATCTACAGGTTTTTGTGGTTCTTCCATACCATGATATTCTAGTAAAACATCATCACCTGCATCTGTATTTGCAACTCTGGGAGCTTCAAGTTCCTCATCATGAACCTCATCTGAATGGTTCTATCTCGATCTGCTGAAAGTTGTATCCTCATCGAAGGTGACATCTCTGCTAGTCTCAATCTGTCGATGATCAGGGATGTAAACAATGTATGCCTTTGATGTCTCACTATATCCAACAAATATACCCTTCTTTCCTGAAGGGTCCAACTTCGATCTCTTGTCCTTGGGAACATGCACATATACTGGACATCCAAATATCCTTAGGTGGTTGACCTCTTTCTTTTCACCTGTAAACATTTCTTCTGGTGTATTGTTCCCAAGTACATGATGGAGACTTATGTTTTTCATATATACAACGGTCCCGCCAACTTCTTCCCATAGATGCATCGATAAGTCTTGATCATGAATCATGGCCTTCACTACTTCCATGATTGTTCGGTTCTTTCTTTCTGCCACACCATTCTACTAAGGATTGTAGGGAGTATAGAGCTCCCTCTTAATCCCAACTTCCTTGCAGAATCCCTTGAATTCATCTGATGTGAATTATCCTCCATTACCTAATCTTAATATATTTATCTTCTTTTTAGAAATATTTTCAACAAGTGCTTTGAATTCTTTGAACTTGTTGAATACTTCGCTTTTAACTTTCAAAAGTAAATCCAAGTTTTATGTGAGAAATCATCAATAAATGAAACATAATATACATGCCCGCTAAGTGAAGTGGTTGACATTGGTCCACACATGTTTGAATGTATGATGTCCAAGGCTCCTTTGGCTTTTCTATCACTTCTTGGAAATGGTTTCTTCACATACTTTCCTTGTGTGCATCCCTTGCATATGACTTCATGATTCACTTGGATTTGTAGCAAACCTATCACCATCTTTCTCATGATCAGTAGTGATTTATAATGTATGTGAGAAAATATTCTATGCCATAGATCACTTGGAGTAACTGTGTTGTGTACTAATCTTGAATTTGATTGTCCCTTTAACTTGTATATATCTCCTTCTTGAACACCAATCACCACATCATCATCAATAGACTTTCCTCTTGGCCACATGAGAACGTCACCATCAATGAAAGAAACTATGAATCCTTTCTCATCCAATGCTAAGATAGAAAGGAGTTCTTCTTCAAACGAGGTACATACAAAACATATTTCATCTTCATAGGTTTTCCAGAATCCAATCTATAAGAAGATTCCATACTCCTTTAATGGGATATTGATAGTCATCACCGAGATTTGCCTTATGAGGTGAATCTTTCTGAACTAATTCTAAGAAATAATCTTGTAACTTGTCATGTGCTTAGAAGCACCACTATCAATAATCCATGTGTCACTTCCATGAGTCATTGTTCCTTTAAGAGATAATATAAATACATATTCTTCGCTTGAATGATCTTCTTTGATTCTCTTCTGATCAGGTTCATCGTCTTCTACAACATGAGCATGATGTCTTTTATACTTTCCTTTTTTGACCTGATCTTTTCAGTGAGGACATATTATTGCAATGTGTCCCATCTTCTAGAAGATGTAGCATTTGTAATTTGAGTAATCCTTTTGAAACATTTATGACTTATGTGACCCTTGAGACTTCTTTTGTGATTGAACCTCTTTCTTGCTCTTTCCTTTTCTTTCATGTGCTTCTAGAGCTTGATTTTATTCATCGCCTAGTTTCTCTTCTCTTTCTACCAATTTTTCTTCCTCTTGAGTGAAATCCTCCCATAGTCTGCTAAAATTTGTTAGATTTCTTCTTGAAAAAATTCCTTGAATGAATTATTTCTAGATATTGGGAGACCATTCAATGTAGTCATTACCAATTTATCTTCTTTGATTGTGTCTCCAATGGCTTCAAGTTGTTCTTTGATTTTATACACTCTAGTGAAGTAGGATAAATTTGTTAGATTTCTTCTTGAACAAATTCCTTGAATGAATTATTTATAGATATTGGGAGACCATTCAATGTAGTCATTACCAATTTATCTTCTTTGATTGTGTCTCCAATAGCTTCAAGTTGTTCTTTGGTTTTATACACTCTAGTTTCTGAAATCTGAATCTTCACACTCTTGAGTTGTGTCCTCAACATCATCTTCTAGTTGATATTATTTCCTTCATATAATCGGGTTAGGGAATCAAAAATTTTCTTGGGAGTTGTCAATGATGAAACATGAGGGATCAAATGATCCTTGATAGAATTCGCAATGATTTTATTTGCCTTTACCAGATTCTTCTTGTAGTTTACCTTGGCCACATCTTCCTCTGGTTTTGTGACTTCTTCTTTGATAAAATATTCTAGATCATTCTCTTCTAGAATAAGCACCACTCTATACTTCCATGCTCGAAAGTTATTAACATCCTCAAGATTAGTGTTGGGGGTCATATTTCCCTGGGATGAAAATTCAATAAGAAAATAGAATATTTTCAAAAAAGGTTTTGAACTTACTAACGAGTGCTTTATTACAAAGTGAACTACTCCAACTTTAGTCTGCAACTGCCTAGATGTCTTGATCTAAGATTTACGAGGAAACCCTAATTTTTCAACTTGAGAATTTTTGAGATATTATCCATGGAATAGGTGTGCCCTCCTTAGGCGAACTCCTTGATGGATTTATCTTGAACAACATCCTTCAGAAAGAGGGTGACGTCATCACCTAGGGTTTTATGTAGAAAATCTAATTTTCAGAAACTGTGAAAACTACAAGAATGGTTCAGGGTAACTATGCGCTAGGGTTATGAGAGTCTTCCTATGGTCTTGATTTCCCCAACTAGTTATTCTAGACTGAAAATGGATTCTTTTAGGCCCACTCTAATACCATGTTAAATTTTACTTAAGAATTTAAGTGTATTCAATATTCTTTAACTTTAAACTATTAAATCAATAACTACATGCATAAGGATCAATGAAAGAAAGACTTCCACAATATACACAAGATTTAACCTAGGAAACCCTCTTGGGGGAGAAAACCCATCAAATATTATTCAATATAGATTCGTCAACAAGTACAACGTCTCTCTCCAAGAGAGATCTCACAAAATAGAGGATAACCATAAGATAGACCAGAAAACCTAACCAGAATAGGGTAGCGCACCACCAGACCAAGATAGGCCTCCAAGAGGTAACCAAAACCCTTCACCAAAAACACCCTTACTCTGTAGTTTCATGTCCTCCTAAGAATTGCACACTTTTCCTTGAGAGAGAGAACTTGTGTTGTGTGTGTTCTCCAAATGATATGCCTAGCCTCTTATACAAATGAGACTTTCTAATTTACATTTGACTTTTACAAAGGAACAATAGGGACAAATTTTACAAATACAACATAATATTATTCTTTATGGTTTTGACTTGGTCTAATACAATATAGATACAATAAGAATATCTTCTGAAGCTACTCAAACTTCAACAGACCATACCTTTGGGATTCTTGTAGACTTCTTCAAATGCACCCATCACATCTGTTGACATCAATGATAAACATTTATGTCTGTTGACATCAATGACAACCAACTATCCAACATCTAGCATGTGGAAGTCGTCGAAAGTCTTCTATCCTTGAGTTTTATTTAGTTAAAAGGAATTTATTAAAGTAAAAGTGTTTTTATTTTTTAGTTGAGTTATTTAAGGAAAGTGCTAAAAGTAATTAGCATGTAATATAAGAATGTAAATCTTAAGTGGGTATGAGAAATAATCTCAACCATTAATCACTTTGG
>SNQJ01S0160582.1:0-13177 GCA_010110895.2 Picea sitchensis
TCCTGAGATTGGAGTTGAAGAAGAAAAAAATCCTACATTCTTTGGAGAAAAGACTATGCCGTGGCATCAAAGACTGGGACATATCGAAGAGAAGGGCCTTCAAGTACTACACGATAAAGGTATGGTTGAAGGTATGTATCACTGGTCTCTGGATTTTTATTTCTGTGAACTTTGCATATATGGGACGCATAATTGGGTAAGATCCACCTCTGGTGCAATGAGGGAAAAGGGAATTTTATAGTTGGTTAATAGTGATGTGTTTGGACCTATGTCGGTTCCATCAATGGGAAAATATATGTATTATGTCTCATTTATAGATGATTTCTCGAGGAATACATGGATTTATTTCCTCAAGAAGAAATATGAAGTCTTTGACAAATGAAAGAGTTTAAGGCTCTTGTGGAGAATCATATCTAGAGAAGATAATTAAGGTGTCGAAGACGGATAATGGTGGATAATTTTGCAGAAATGAATTCAAAGAATTTTGTAAGAAGTGTGGTATATCAAGGAAGAAGACTACTCCATTTATGCTTAAGTAGAATGGAGCTACAGAAAGGATGAATAAGATGTTGATGGAAAAATAAAGGTGCATGCTCAGTGGTGTCGGGTTTGGATAGGAATTCTGGGCAGAGGTAGTGGGTATTGCATGTTACCTAGTCAATTGATCACCCTCATTAGCACTAGATGGAAAGACTCCACACGAGGTATGGATTCATAAGAGACCCTTCTTCACACATCTCAGGGTATTTGGGTGTGATGCATATGTTCACATTCCAAAGGAAAACATGAGTAGGCTAGATAAAAAGGTTGAAAAGTGTATCTTTATTAGGTATAAAGATGGTATGAAAGGTTGTAAGCTTTGAAACCCATAAACTAAGAAGGTAGTGTATATCCAAGATGTGGTATTTAGAGAAATCAAAGATGTTGTCAAACATAAATTCCTACCAAGGAAGGAAGAACTAGATAAAATAGAGTTTGAGTTAAAGGATGATGAACCTGATTCTACAAAATAACAAGAATAAGAAGAAGAAGATCCTCATACTCTAGTATTGAGGAGATCAGTTCAGGAAAGAAGAAAACTAGAAAGGTATACTCCACCTGATTTCCATTCAAATTTTGTTTTATCTATTATTGATGATGATCCTAGAATTGTTAGGGAGGCAATGGATTAAGAGGATGTAAAACTTTGGAAAAAGTCCATGGTTGAAGAAATGACAGGCTTGGACAAGAATGAGGCTTGGGATATAGTGGATTTGTCCAGTAGAATAAATCCCATTAGAAGCAAATGGGTGTTTAAGAAAAAGTTGAATGTAGAAGGTAAATTGGAGAAATACACAGATTAGTTAGTAGCAAAAGGTTATTCCCATGTAGAGGGAATTGACTTTGTGATTTTTTTTCTCATGTTACCAAGCTAACTTATATTATATTTCTTTTATCTCTTGTTGCTGCTTTTTATTTTGAGGTAGAACAAATGGATGTGAAGACAACATTCCTACATGGGGATCTGGAAGAAGAAATCTACATGAAGCAACCATAAGGCTTTGCTATGAAGGGAAAGAAAGAGTTGGTATGCAAGTTGAAAAAGTCCTTGTATGGGTTAAATCAATCACCAATTATGTGGTATAAGAAATTTGATACTTATATGTTTGGACTTGGCTACAAAAGGATCAAAGTGGATCACTATGTGTATTTCAAATTAATCGATGATCATCTTATTTGTTTGGTCTTGTATGTGGATGATATGTTGCTGATAGGAAACAACAAGGAGATTATCTAGGATGTGAAAACTCATTTGTCCTTTAAATTTGACATGAAGGATCTTGGTGCTACAAATTTCATTTTGGGCATGGAAATTAAAAGAGATCAGGAAAATATGAAACTTTGGTTAAATCAGAGGAATATGTTGAGACAATATTGTAGAGGTTTAATATGCAGGAATGCAAATTAGTAAGGGTTCCTATTCATGTAGGTGTAAAGTTATATGTGGATAAGTGTCTGAAGACACAAGAAGAGGAAGAAGACATGACTCATGTTCCATATGCTAGTGTAGTTGGTAGTTCGATGTATGCAATGGTCTGTATTAGACCAAACATTGCACATGCAGTGGGAGTTTTGAGCAGGTATATGTCAAAATCGGGGAAGGAGCACTAGACAACAATAAATAGGGTTTTCAGGTATTTGCATGACACTACTACTTATGGATTGTGATACCAAGGAATACCATGATTGGACAAAGTGTTGGATATACATGGCTTTATTAATGCATGTTGGGATGGAGATCTGGATCACAAAAGATCTACAAGTGGGTATTTATTTAACCTATTTGGAGGAGAAATTAGTTGGATGAGCAAAAGAAAGTTTGTAGTGGCACTCTCAACTAAAAAAGCAAAATAAATGTCAACCATTCATGAAATAAAGGAAGAAATATGGTTACAAAGATTGTGTTCAGGTATTGGGTTGGTACAACAAGTTGTAAGGATAGATTGTGACAATCAGAGTGCAATCTTCCTAGAGAAGAACTCCGTGTATCATTGAAAGAAAAAATGTATTGATGTTCAGTGTCACTTTGTGAGAGACATGGTTGAAGACAAGAAGGTGTTGTTGATGAAGGTGGACACTTTGAAGAATGTTGTAGATTCATTAACAAAATTTGCGAGAACATAGAATTTCTCTTGGTGTAGAGGATCTATGGGCATTGCTACCCTGGATTCTTGACTATGTAACCTCGTAATCCACTATATGCAAAGAAAACAACAAGTGGGATAATTTTGGGTATGTGTTATATTATTTGTTGTGTGTGGGATCGAGGGAAGCACCCCCATAAATTTGTTTTAGCATTTTTGCATCCATTTTTAGTGGTTTTTTGGCACATGACTTTTCGTCGATGGATTTCTAATTTTGGTTAAGCAATTAGGGTTGTTGACTAATCTGGATCAATGGATTAGGGGTTTTGGATGCCACATGATCATAATTATATTGTATTATAAACAATGAAGATGTTGATGAATACAATATTAGAGGTGTGGCTCTAAACATGTTGCTAGTATTCCTGGTTTGGGTTTCCAGGGTAAAATATCTATGTAATGTGTGTGTGCCATTGTATTTTTTCTATTTTTATTAAGAATCTGTTTGCAGTAATTAATTGTACAAGGTTAAAATTTACAAGCTCTTATTTCCAACTACTTTCCACCATCATATGACCTCAAACTTGTAGGAATTAGTCTAGTAGAACCCTAAAATTGAACAAAAGTGGCCAACATAGATATTGCCACATGTGGAGAGTGCAAAAATAGCCCCTAAAAGATGTGCTACCCCTTAAAATCACTTATTTTGTTTGTTTCTCCCCTCCATCAATGAACCAAAATTGCTACGATGGGATGTTAGTTACATGAGGGCGATATTAAACCCTAATTACTATTTTTAACTTTGATCCAATCATCTTTAACCATTACAAGGAAGTCCATGCCAAGGGGGTTATCCACTACACAATTATAAATAAAGCTCTTGATGTCACTTCATCCACCCTCACAAGTAAGGTTACACTATCAAAATTATATTATAATCTTGAGGACCCCTTCCTCTTGATCTCATCTTTATAACCTCTTTGTCTTATTCATCGACCAATGTGGGAGTTACATGTAAATCAAAGAAGCCAAGGACCCGTCCCAAGGAGGGGGCTTTGGAACCCATTTGACTTCAACAAGAACATTCACCAAGTGCTAATTCTTTGTCTTCTCATTGTGGAGATGTAAAATTTGCGTTATTTTAAATCCTTATGTTCATGTTAATTGGATTTTATTTTATGATTTGGATTTTTATGTCTTTATGGTTAGGGTTTGGCATATGTAAGTAGATATATAATTTTGTTTAACTCTTTAACCATTTGTTTGTGGCTCAATCCATAATCATTAATCATTAATATTAAGGGGTTTTGTCCACCTTAATGACAAAAGACCACCAATGGATTGGTGACTCCACTAGGAAGTTGATCCACTTCTTCTTCCTCAATTGTGGGTGTGTTTGTTTCCCCCCTCACATATTGCATTCATAGCTTTGGGATTAGAAGTTGTTTTATGTTACTATAGTTTTTTGTTTTTACACAGATTACTTGGTCGAAAACCCATAGTTTTTCCTTAGTTACATCCCAGTATATTCATCTCACTATTTTTGGTATAACACACTTTTGTGCTTAGTTTTTTCTTTCTGCATTGGTCCAATGTAGCCGATGGGCTTGTTTTTTGCAATCATCTAGTACATATTTCTACCTAGTTTAATACACTCATTTAGTGCAACTTTTTGTTACATTTTCTACACTAGTCCACCACACTTTTTGGGGTATTTTTTGCACTATGCTAAGTTTTTAAATTTTTTTAGTTTTCTAATTTTTTCTGGGTTCAAATAACCACCCCCCTCGGTAGGGTCCTATTGGGATGATATGTGGTTAGTGTTATATTGTAATACATTTTTAGGGAAACAATGTAGGTAGGTAAGATCCCCCTAGGGTTCCTAATATCTTCCACTTTTAAGGTTTCTCTCATATACATTGCATATTTATGATTCACCACACTAATTACAAAAAAAAATCTTGCATGTATAGTCTCTAGATTTGCTTCAAATAATAAGAAATTTGGATGAATAAAAGACTCCTTATTGTATTATTATTTTTCCTTAGTTTTTCTTTTTTGATTGAGACATTTATCTTTGTTTTTCCATCTAGCTCTTCACTTATTTTTCATCTTTCAACTATTTTTTGCTTGTTGTTATAAGAAGCCTTTTATTTTAAAAGAAAAGTTAGTTAAGTTGAAGAAAATAACATTTTTTATTTCTTGGTATTTGGCTTTCTCAGTTTTAACTTTTGCTTTGGAAATTGCTTAGTCATCTAAATCGTAGTCCATAGCTAGGTTGAAATATTTTTTTTTCTTATTGGTTTGAATTGATTAATGCTCATTATTGATTAGGAGGTTCATTGGGATAAAGAAAAAGTTCCTTTTACTCTAGTATTTGTCTTGTTTTGAGCTAGCATTTCAATTTCAAGTCACTTTAATTGCAAGTATTTTTGTTTCAAGAATTTCTTTATGAAGTTGGTTACGCAAAAATTACACACACTCCACTTCCTAATTATATGATTAATTCATGACCCTAATCTCAACCTAAAATTAACCACTTAACTCATTAAATCCCCATTTGGGGCCAAAATAATTTGGTAGTCAAGTTAGGGTTGTGGGAATAGGAATCCAAATAATTTTCCACAACCATTAACATATGAAACATAGTGGTTGACTGATTGAGGAACTTAAAATCCTTTCTATTGGATATGGTCAATACCCATTCAACAACATGCACACTCTTTGGAGTGGATAATGCCAAGGTTGGGACCAAATATTTGATTGAGACTCTTGTTTCTTTCAATATTGAAGATACCCAAAACATTTGGTTTTATCTTTAAGGAAAGATAACCCATTACATGTATCTGTGAAGAGGTAACTTAGCGACCATTCTACTAGGTTCCTACCTAGGTGGCTCTAACAAGAGGGAGGGAACTCAAGATTTATATATTTCTACGGGCCATTTGGATTTCATCACTTTTTGTCTCCTAGTTATAAATGTCACATTTTTACTTTCACTCACCTCGACAATGGATTTCATCACCTCTTATGGTAGATGGTGTTTGGAAGGTCCTTATTCTATTCTTTATCCTCTTTCTTCGGTGGTCCCTTCAACCATTTTGAATAAAGAGTTTCAAAGAGTCATAGTCTAGGCTTGTTTGAACACTTTCAGTTTATCTTTTGGCTAGAGTATTTTTCCTTTTTTAGGATGGAAGCTTCAATTAGGACATGTACATTGTGATTTAAACACACTTACAACCACTTGTTGCACCACCTGAGCACATAGTATCTTTGTTTAATCACTTATTTCTTGATTGTTTTCTTTTGTGACTCTAATTCTTTGATAGATTACTTGTATTTTTTATAGAGGTATTTCCAGATAGGAACAATTGCACCCCCTAGGAGAATATATTATAGGCTCCAAGGATTCCTTCCATTAAGAATTCTTGGTCATGTCTTATATCCAACTCAATGAATTAGAGTTGATAATCCTAGTCCTTCTTTGGAATCATTATTTTCGAATTCGAAAAGTTCATTTTCTTCAAATTCAGAACCCTTGTCCCCTTCGAGGCCATCTAGTGTAGGTGTTCCCAGAGTTAGTCTCCCTTTGACTAGTCTACCTTTTTCTACCTCAACTAAAACCTCAGTTACCATCATGGTGGAACTAATATAACTCCAAACAACAATCCAATGCAAACTCAACCCACCTTACCTTATATGGTTGGGTTGAATCTCCTAGATCTAACCAAACTGATAAATGATCTTATTTAACATAATTCTACTTGGATAGACATGCCAACCAAGTTACCCTATGATATCCCCAACTTTGAGGATCATGTTGGAGGGGACCCCTCCAATTATATAATGTCATTTCACCTTAGGTGCTCATCCAATAACATCATGGATGGCCCATTTAGACTTCGGTTGTTTCAACACACCCTCGTAGATCTAGCCACTAAATGGTATATTGGTCAAACTGCCAACATCTGTAACACATTTGAGTCCATTACCAAAGTTTTTTTAACCATTTTTTAGCTTCCAATTCGCCATGATGTAGGGATTTAAATAATTACCAATTTTTTTTAGACAACTGCTACTCATATCACATATCATATTCATGAATGGAATAGGAAACATAGTTTGTGTAAGGATAAAATTAATGATAAATTTTTCATGGATTGGTTTTTGAATTCCTTACTTCCTCTTATCACCAAATATATGACCGTGACCATGCAAACAACTAAGGAGGAAGACATTCAAAAGGCTCAACAATATGACTTTATTTATGCCGAGTCAGGGTATTTGTACACCATTCTTCCTAATGCTCTTGACTCTCGCTCAAGTGAATTTTTTTCATTGAGGGCATCCCATGTTGCTTATGGTGTCATTGGTCTATTTCATAGATTAATATGTACTCTTATCCCCTTATACCTAATGTGTACGATAACCCATATGGTGGAGTTAGTACCTCTTATCCACCACCTCCTATATGGTGTTCCTTGATGCCTTATAGTTACCCTAATCGTCCACCAGATCCCTCTCATTCAATGTATCGAGTGGGAACTAGCACATCTTATTCAATTCCCCTTTCTCATTAACACGTGCATGGTCATACTTGTACTAGTTCCTCCTGTAATGGGGTAGTCATAAATCAATATTATTTTTTTCCTAGCCCTCCACCAACAACTTCAGTACCTCTAGTTATGGTGCCTCCACCCCCAGTAAATGTTGGTCAAACTACACACCCTTAGCAAGGTTAGGTGTATAATAAGTAAAATGTCCCCAATCCCCCTAAATAGAATCTCAACAACAATAATAAAAATAAGAATAAAGGGAAGGGAAAACAAAATGACCAACACCAGAATCAAGGGAATCAAGGTAATCAAAATTATAGACCTGACAATCAAAATTCCACATATTAGAGTTAAGATAATAGTTACCAAACTGAATAAGAAAGAACCCTCATCTTCATACTAACCATCTTTGCACTCTTTGTGGTTTTTATGCACATTATACCCATCAATGTTCACTTACACCTGAGTTTCTTTGGTTAAAGGATTCAACTGATAAAGCCTGAGAAATACCAAATCAACCTATTACCCAACCTAGCCCACCTTTTCCATCACAACCAACTATGTTGCATAACCCTTTTCCAACATAAATATTTATATATATGCTAGAATCCATTCCTTTTGGTCAACCGAAAAATATCGATACTTCTAGACATGGTACCTTTCAAATATTATACATGAACATGATGGATATTAACTTTTCAAATTGAACTTGCTAATATCAAATGCCTTTTAAAGCATTGTCTATGTCTCAAATGACCCTTCACTCACTAGAAATGGACCTTTGTAGATTCCTCGACCTACTATTGATCTTTCCCCAAGTTAGCAATGGTTCATTGATGATGGAATTCCCATAACCCTCAAGCACGAGCTACCCATAATTACGGTATAGTTGATAATAAAAAAATCAGTTTCCTACGCCTATGATATATTTAAAATTCCTTCAAACTTATCCTACACATTGAAAGGATTATATATCCATATTGGGTGTGGTTGATCCTTTGGATGATAGGATGATCACTTTCCACATCAACAAATTTGAGCTTCATTACCTCCCTTCTATTTCCTTCCAGTTTTGTGTCATTATTAAGAACATTATCATTCATTAGTGAATTATCAGTGATGATGCATCCACATGCATTATGTATTCTCATGTATAGAATACGTTAGTATCTCTCGAGCTTGTCCCATCTATGATCTCCCTTCATTCATATGATGGTCAACCTTCCAAACCATAAAGGTTGTATCAAAATGTCCCCATCCAATTAGCTAGAAAGTAGGTTCTTATGGATGTTGAGGTTTTGGATTCCCCATTGGAAAACAATATCATATTAGGACCTAGTTATATGTATGTGATGAAGTTGGTTTCTTGCTTTTTTTTTCATACCATGAGCTTCCCCCATGAAGGGAACATCATTACCATCGATCAAATCACTTATTACGATCCTAAATCTCAAATCAGACTTGACAATGCTTTTCCTTCTATGGATGGGAACCACAATTTCTCGTCATTTTCTAATGTTTGTCTGGAAATAATTAAAAAATCCACATGGGTTGGCACATGCTATGGTCCTCCACCAACAATGACACCTCATGTTCCATATAATGTTTGTATTATGACAACATCTAAACCACCTATTTCCCTAATGCCTTCCTCATTAGAGTATTTTCCATGTATCCATTTTCCAACCTCATTACTCCTTTTTATTCAAAACCATCACGAGGAGGGAATCCCACTTCCAGGTCTCCCTTTTCTAAAGTCCTATTCTTGTTTCCTCCTCTAGGAATTATAAGCACCCCCATGATGGCTACATTAAACCTTCCTAATATTACCTTGGGGATCCTAGTGTGGTACCTAGATCCTCCAACCCCTCCCATGCCATAGACCCCAAGTGATCATTTGGTTTTAACACCTGCATAGCTTGCAGGTACTACCACAATATCCTTTGTGGAATCTACATAGGCCTAGTCAATCCCTGCCAAGTTTGGGAAAGGATTTGTCACTGGGGGGATTCTAAGAAAATTGGTGGTGCTACTACTGCTACTACCTTTGGACAAGCTATGGCCACCCCGTCCACTACACATATAGCTATGCCTTTGTGTGCTTTACGTGATATCATAGGCCATGAAGCCAATAGTTGTCCCTCTCTTCCAGAATTTTGATACCTTTTAATCCGACGATTTAGATCTGTACCCATCCACTCTTGTTGTGGAAATCACTCTCCTTGAATCATCAATAAAGTAAATTAAATCCTTGCATACCCACCCTTCATTATCTTTGTGTGATACTTACAACCATTATTATCATCATTGTCCAAAATCACCCTAATTTCAAGATGCCCTCACCATTTTTCATCATATTTATTCCTCCTTAGAGGAGGCCACTACATAATATATGTGTACTACACACATTAGCAATTGAATAGGAGTGGAAAAATAAGGAAAATTAGTAAATCGACACTTATTATGGACAATGTTTCCTTTCGATCTCAATAGTTTTTTCAGAAATAGGGCAAGCTAGTTGTCAAAATTACACCTCCTCCTAATAAACCTGATGAGAATACCATCCCTATTTTTTACCTTTCCACCTCCATAGTATCACTATCTTTCAAAAATTATTTATTTTCATCAAATGTACATCAGAGAATCCATTCTATGCCTGATGTCCCTTTGACATCATAATTGTTGGAACCTCCATCTTCTTATTCCATGTCTTCATCTGTAGGAGTGTCTTCTTCAGGTTCTTATGGTGTTGATATGGGGACATATTTCCGACCTACCTATACCTAATCATTTCTACCATTTTCATATAATGGGGAGGGTCTCATGCTAGGGGAATGATGGCCCCTCTAGCCAAGTCTCTTACACTCTGACTAGCCATGACCAATCTCCTCATAATAGGGTATTCATAGTTACAATATCTCTATAAGGGTATTTTAAGATTTTGTTGTTTTCATAGTTCATCCAAACACATTTTTCCTTGAAGCATTAAAGCATGTGATCCTTTAATTTGAATTCTTGTGCATTGGTTTTCTTTTCATAAACACCTTTATGCTTTGGTATCAATTGACCTATGTGTAGGAATTCACCATGGAATCTCTCATATATCTATGGTATGTGGAAATATTCATGTAAATCTTTTCACCTAGCATATAACATAGCATCACTCCCTCGAGTATGTTGTATTTTCCATACATTCCCCTTGGAATTACCTATAGTACTACCCTCGTTTGGGTATATGGATTAGCCCATCTATTTCTTTCATTCTCAATTTACCAAGTGATAAAACTTTTCCTACATCGGTGCCTTGGTCTAGTAACCCTTGTTTCATTTTGGCACCCCTGCTATTGCATCCTCCTTAGGATTGGGTGTTCATATAGTCTAAATCCTATATTTAAGCCTCATATATCTTTCCTCATCATGTTGACAACCCTCCCCTTTGGATTCCCACACTATTGGTTGGTATCTCATTTGTTAGTTATTACATTTCATAATCCAATTGCTTCATCCATATTGTTATGATTCTTCATTATTATACCACAATTCACCAACCCATGAGGAGATTACCACTCATGCCCCTACCTTTGATTTCTTCCACTTGCAGTTTTCATCTCCAACATTAAATTCATTTGGTTTCGCATTGGGGAATTTATATCCCTATACTCCCATTATTTTTCACTTGGTTTCCCCCTTAGGATTCCTTTTGGATATTGTGTCTCTTGACACATGGATTACATTATTTTATGAGACCCTTGTCCCCTCATGGTGATATTTCATATCCCTTGGCACCCCTTTGGAAATACCAGGAGGGTCTTGTGTTTCTTTGACACATGTTTCATTTGTGGTAGCATTCCTTTGTTTCCCTTGTTCAAATCATCTATGATGATTCACCCTTGTATACCATGGAGTCTATTCAATTCCTACCGAGTCCTGCTACAATTCAACCTTGTCTCCATGAGTTTCTTGCAGCCAACTTTGTCAAGGTTTTGGCCTCCAATTGTTTACCTTTATGCTCTGAACAAGGGAAATCATGATTCCATCTATCTTTTTCTTCCCATCATACCTTGGTTTCAAAATCTATCAGTTATCTTGTACTTTCTACCTCATGCTAGTTTTCAAGGATCCTTTTTCCCTTGACTCCAATAGACGTTCCCCTATCGACTTCAACACTTATGTTATAGGGGTTTGGTATAGAGGATGGTGTACCTAGGTCCCATGTTCCTAATTGGTGGGTTATATTAGACCAAGTAGGGAGAATCTTCATTAATATTTTACTTGGTTTCTTCTAATGTGCTTGAATCCAACTCATTATTGCATTGTTGAGATTCATACACTTGATGGTTCAATGGTCCATTTGATTA
The DNA here is from genome assembly GCA_010110895.2 of Picea sitchensis. NCBI lineage: Eukaryota > Viridiplantae > Streptophyta > Pinopsida > Pinales > Pinaceae > Picea > Picea sitchensis. Next base: position 11,539 of record SNQJ01S0160582.1, read on the forward strand.
TACTAGATTCCTAGACATGTGTGAGTTGTATCAACCCTTAGGAGGGATTTTCCCTTTAAGCATATCTCCACATGTTCTGGCCACAACATTTGTTTCTAGAGATATAGAATTAGTTGTTGTACTTTGGATGTTGGTCCTTGGGAGTTCCTCTGAATCCTAGGTGCTAGTGGACGTCCCCCTATCGACACCAACACTTTGATTTTAGGGGTTAGTATTATTTCGTTGTGTAAATTGGTCCCATTTTCCTCATTGATGGGTCACCTTGGACCAATATGAGAGATTCATCATTTCTCTTAGAATTTGTAGGATATCATATCCTTGAATATAACTCATTCTTGCATCATTGAGATTCATACTTATATTTTAGTGGTTCATCCTTAGTTGTTGTTCCTTGGAATTGAAAGTCTTTATTCAATATTTATAGATCCCTCAAATTGATATTCTCTCATGACAACTCACTTCATATCTTAAGAGCCCCTTTTCTATTCAAAAAGGTCCCTATGGTTACCCCCCACCCCCCTCCCCCCCAAAAAGGGGGCATCAGTTCCTATGTATTTAGAATAGTTGCAGTCTTCACTGTGCTTCTATGATTGTCCTAGCCTCTTGGTTCTAGGATTGTATATATGACTGTTGATATCATTTCATTATACTCTGGTGCCTATTTTCGACGATCACACTTTGTGTTGTATTATGACACCATTTTGTCTTACTATCTTGGTCCATTTATGCCATGACCCACCATTGTATCATTATTTGGAGATATTTTGAGCATGGGTGTGCCCACCTTGTTCCTATTGAGATCTTGTACACACAACACCTCTTTGTGTTTGTTTTTGATAGGTGGTTCTCCTTCATCCTTCCATGGATTGTGCTCCTTCCTTGGAGACTCCACTCCCTCCTTGGTCCTTCCAATACTTGGGTAAACAAACTATGATGTATTTCAGTAATGCAATTTTCTCCTAACCTATTTTCCATGATCACACTTTGTGTTGTATTATGACGCCATTTTGTCTTACTATCTTTCTCCATTTATGTCATGACCCACCATTGTATCATTATTTGGAGATATTTTGAGCATGGGTGTGCCCACCTTGTCCCTATTGAGATCTTGTACACACATCACCTCTCTGTGTTTGTTTTTGATAGGTGGTTCTCCTTCACCCTTCCATGGACCATGATCCTTCCTTGGAGACTCAACTCCCTCCTTGTTCCTTCCAATACTTGGGTAAAGAAACTATGATGTATTTCAGTAATGCAATTTTATCCTAACCTCACACGTAAAGGGGCAATTTGTTATCACCTCAAAACTTCTCACTCGCGTCATTTTCAGTAGTTACACAAGAATACATCATGATTGGCATGCATAACCTACTTTTCTAGCTCGTTTCCACCATCATATGACCTCAAACTTGCCAAAGTCAGCCTAGTTAAACCCTGAAATTGACAAAAAGTGGCTAGTGTAGATATTTCCCACCCCCATTATGTGCGCGCATATAATCCATAAATACCCCCCAAAAGTTGTGATGCCCCTTAAAATGACTAATTCAATTGTTTACACCCCCCATAAATGTGCTCAAATTGTTGTGATGATATGTTATTTACATGTGGACCATGTTAAACCCTAATTACTATTTTAAAC
>SNQJ01S0160582.1:13187-34889 GCA_010110895.2 Picea sitchensis
CCTAAGTTGGGATCAATTAAAGTGTGTATGTGATGAAATTTGATGCAAGAGCATCCCTATCCATAAAATTTATGCTACATGAATCCTTATTTGCATATATAATTTGATTTGTTAGTTTTAAGTTTTTATTTGCATATATAATTCGATTTGTTAGTTTTATGTTTATGGTAGTTTTGTTGCCAATGATAAAATGCAGAAAGAAAAAAATTTACATTTAAATATTAAAACACTAATTTAATGAAAGGTTTGTAAACTATTTTACATCAAGGTGGAGGAAAAGACAAAGGTAGAGTTTCAAGCCAAAAGAAAGAGTGGAGGTTAGAGAAACTTGCAAGGGTGGAGAGAAGATCAAATTCTAGGTAGGCAAGAGACTGATTCATATTACCCTTCACATTCCATAGTTACAAGAGGTGGGGAGAAAAGAAAAAGAAAATGAAAATACCAAGAATGGAAATAAGGGGTGTGGACCCCACCCCAATCCAATGACTTATAAAGGTGAATATTTTTCTCGGGTGATTATGTTTCATGTCAAATTGAAGTGAAATGGAAAATGAAGTTTTTTCTTTCTCCCATGTCAATTAAGTAAATCAAAACTGTTAAATTCTTAATATTAACAAAACAATTTGAATTATAGCAATTTGAATCGCACAATTTGCACATAAATTATAATTTAATAATTTGAAGGGATACTTTTCTATGTTTGAGAGGGTGGAGTGTAGTTGAGAGGGGATTTATCGTCTATAGAATTATCTTCCATTGTAATAAGTCCCAATAGTGTGTAATTTTAATAATAAATTCTACACAATTTTGTTGTGTTTAATTCTATGGTTTTTATTTACATTTGTTGTTGAGTGTTGTGAGTGTAGTTGATTTGTTGTTATTGCTCTGATTCGTAGGATCTTGGCATGCATCAAGTGGTATCAAAGTGGTTAAATCTCGAGAATGTTGAAGACTTATGTTGTAAAATAATTTTTTAGTAAGGAGAATTGAAGTGCTAGGTAGAATTGTCTAAGAAACGAGACCAAAGATTCTGTGAAAACATTATAAAATAAGTTTTGTAGAGTTACAATGGTTGAATGGAAAACCAAGGAATAATTCGAGCTGCAAGAGGTCATTGAAGACCCAAAAGATAATATGTGGATATATTTTATTATTTTACATAAATGATGAGATAAATGGTGGAAATACAATATTCCATGCAGGTAACTCAGAGAAGAAGAATTGAGTAGAAAACCCTATATACTTTGGATATTTTAAACATGAATAATTGATTGATTAGATAGGATACATGAATCAATTCTTTGAGTTTAATATCATTAATGATATCATGAGGGTAAGGTTTGCATGTACAAATTTTAAGATCCATGCATCCTTGTAGTGGGAAAAGTTTTAGTTGGATAGAAAGAGTACGAGGAAAGAGAAGATGAAGACTTAGGAAAAAATGATAGAACAAGTCAAAGGTAAATTTATGCCTATAGATTACTCTTTAAATTTGTCAAGATGATTGCAAAATATGAAAAAATGAAGATAACAATGAAGGATCATAATGAAAATTTCTACAAACTTTCAATCAGGTCTACATAAAGTGAATAAAGTTTGGAATCCATTGACAAGTATGTGAATGGTATAAATTATGTGATTTGAGATGAATTTAATGTTCTAATTTTTTGTGAAGTTGCATAGGCTTATCAATTGTCCTTAAGGATCGAGGATAAGTTGTTTCAGAAGAAACTAACCTTAGAAGAGAAAATAAATCAAGCATTTATAAGGTAATATAAGAGAAACGGGATATGAAGATGAATTAAGTTCCAATGCTATAGATCAACCTACTAGAAGAAGAAATGATATCAACAAAGGCCGATGAGGAAAATTTGAAGGCATCTACTTTAGATGTGGATTACATGGGCACAAAACCTATGAGCGTCTACATCAACAGAATGAAAGAAGAACAAAGAACACATATTTCTTAAGCAACAAAAGAAGAAGTTGTTCGAGTGGAAGCAGAATAGGGAGAGAACTTGGTGTCGAGGAGAGTGTCATTCCAACCAAAGAAGGAGGTTTTCAAATAACCAAAGAAAAGGAATAACATCTAAAACCAAGTGAAAAGTGGAAGGTAAGTATTGTACCTTAATAGTAAATCTCAAAGGGGCTGGATCCATTGTTTAGGAATGAGGAATTTTTCACCAGTGACCAGAGTTCAATTCCCATGAGGGTTTATAGCCCCTAAGGTTTCCATGGGGGCACCTAGAGGTAGTGTTCAAATGTGTGCGGCTTGCATTTAACTCCCTGTGCATACATCATTGGATCGAATCCCACCCTCTTGTCATCCTAAAGATCAAACACTAACCATTACAGATATGGCCATTATTTTTAGCTCAAAGGTGTTGGATCCATTAGTGAGGAAAGGGGATTTGTTCACTAATGACCACGGTTCAATTCCCAAGAGGGAATCTAGCCTCTAACATTTCCATAGGATCACCTAGAGGTAGTGTTTGTACATATGAGGCTTTCATTACACTCCCTAGACACACATAAGTGGATCAAAGACCACTCACTTATCATACTTAAAACCAAACACTAATTTTTACCGTTACAACCATACTTTTTTCCAAAGGATTTGGATCCAATGATGAGGAATGAGGAGTTGTTCACCAATTATGAAGGTTCAAAACCCATGAGGGCATCCAATCCCTAAGGTTTCCATGGGGAATCCAAAGGTAGTAGTCGAACATGTGAATCTTTCATTATGCTCCCTACTCACACATAAGTGGATCAAATCCCACTCTCTTGTCATCCTTAAGAAATGACACTAATTGTTATGGCTCTAACCATAATATTTTAATGACCATTTGTCATTAGCTTCCCATTTCCACTCCTCCTTTGCTCTAATGGGAATCTGTACCCCTTCTGTGAGTTTCAAATGGCCTTATTCATGCTCTCCATCTCAAATTTCCCCTTAGTGATTCCCTCAACGTGTCCTTTCTCTATTTCCATGGCACCAATAGTGACTTCCTCTCTCCAACTTCTAGGGGTGTCTCCTTAAAATATTGATTTGGCTATGATGACCTCTTCTCTATCAATTCTTCCTTCTTTGGTGTCTACTGCAAACCCTTCTTCTAGCATCATCAATTCTTCATTCTCTGACATGGTTAAAATTAGATATTCTAATGGATCTCATTTTTTAGGCTTTTCATGGTCTAAGAGGCCCCTATTCTTACCATCCCAATTGTTAAGGATGTTGAAAATAAAGATTATTTTTATTGTACTAATGGTCTCATATGGAAATTCAATGGCTTTTTCCCAAGGCTTATAGATCATCATTATTGGATTTGATGTACTTGGAAACCAAATATCAAAGAGGACGCCTTCATATACCCCTATGTTAAATGGTTCCTCATTATAGATTTTGACTTAGCCAAGAATAAAGATTGTATTCTTAAATCAGGCATGTGGTTCTAGGGAAACTTTATTATATGCATGAAGGATTGGACTCCATCTGTTAACGCTGTGACTAATTCTCTCTCTACAACTCTAGTATGGGTCACACTTCCCAATATCCCCCTTCACTTCTAGGGTTGTGAATCTCTCTCTCTGTGTGTGTGTGTGTGTGTGTGTGTGTGTGTGTGTGTGTGTTATAATTTGGAAATTCCATTTGAAAGTTCCATTTCCTAAGAAAACAAATGGAGCACAAATGCTTCACCACATATTTGTGAATTTGTGTATACATGGACCTCGTCAAAGAGTTTCCAATAGAAACAAACTTGGTAGCCAAGGACAATTCCTAGACTCAAAAGTTGGACTATGAACAAGTGTCCTTTCATTGTAGGGCATGTTTTGAAATAAGGGCATATTATTTCTTCATACCCTAATCTTCCCAAGAACACATGTCCTCAAAAGTCCCAACAAAATTCTCCCTAATGGGATGGTGCAAATGAAGAACACTAGTTGAAATCTCCTTTAGCTTGTTAAGAACTATAACAATTAGCTTCACCCTTGTTGCAGACATCTTATAAGGAATTATGTTGTTAAAAAATTTAGAACGCGAAGCCTATTCAGTTAGTTCCAACCCAAAATGAGGCATCTATCATGGAAATTAATCCCCCTCAAACCCCGTCGTTACTTTTTTTATCAAGTACTCGTGTCTTTCCATCAAATGAGCTAGTGCCCACTGAGGTAGATCCCTCCTCCCAACCTCGTGCAAGCTGGGATAATAAAGTAGAGAAACTTGACGTGGATCAAAAGATTTAAGAGGAGCCACCAAATCAAGTAAAATTATAATCAATGGATATAGTAATGTNTGAGCTAGTGCCCACTGAGGTAGATCCCTCCTCCCAACCTCGTGCAAGCTGGGATAATAAAGTAGAGAAACTTGACGTGGATCAAAAGATTTAAGAGGAGCCACCAAATCAAGTAAAATTATAATCAATGGATATAGTAATGTGTATATTGGATTTAAATGAGGAATTAAAAACAATATCCAAGAAAAAGAAGATAACTCTAATGCCACAACTAATGATGAAAAGAAATAGGAACCACAATTTATTCTAAAATGCATTGTCGAGTATTTTTGTTATTATCATAGTTTATAAGGCAATATACTTGCTAATATATTTGATATGGAGTAATATAAGTTCAAAGAATTTTTTGGAATTGGCCATGGCCCATGCCAATTGTTTTTTAATATTGTGGCCATATTTTAAAATTTTATATTACTCCACTATTTGGTTCTATTGCAATGTTCTCTAAGACAAAATATGTTATTACTATTACTATAAAAAAAAAGTATAGTATCTTAATAGTAGATGGAGGTTATACATAGAATCTTGTTTCTATTAACATTCCTCATGAGTTGAATTTGAGTTGTACACCTCACCCAAGTGCATGCAAAGTGTATTGGTTGTAGAAGGGACACATAGTGACATTACATGAAAAATGTGAGATTGCTTTCAATAGTTGAGGTTATAGAGGGAAAATTTATGTGATGTATTTCCTATGGATTCTCTCCATGTTTTATTAGGACAACCATGGATATATGATACCATGGATATATGATATGTGTTTTGTTTAAGACAATAGAAGGAATATTTATATGTTGGAAAAGGATGGAAATAAATTTGAATTACATTCTATAAACAAATATAACAAGACTGAGAAGGTGATGATATCCTCGGATTTGGAATGTTTAAGAAAGGAAGATAGGACAAAAAACTGAAGGTATTGCAATAATGAAGAAGAGCAACAAAACAACTATGAAATATTGTAGTGTGAAGATTGAAATGAAGAGACATGTGGAGTAAAACCAAAAAGTAGTAAGCAAGATTTTACTAAGATAAATGTAGGGGAAAACCAATGAAGTGTTACAACTAACATGTAAGTAGAAGAAGTAAACATGTGATGTAAGGAGAGGACGCATGAAGCTACTAGATGTAGTCCAATTAGTTGTAGTAAAAAAAGTTACAAATCAAAAGGAGAAGATTGAAGAAAGGAAAGGAGAGGACGCATGAAGCTACTAGATGTAGTCCAATTAGTTGTAGTAAAAAAAGTTACAAATCAAAAGGAGAAGATTGAAGAAAGGAAGATTGAAGATGATGAAGATTTCAAGAATGAAGTAGTAGCAAAGCATTGTGAGAGAAAAACATTAATGAATTTATTGTGGATATTTGTAGTAGAGTTTGGTAGAGGAAGGTGGTCGATTACATGTATATTTGTTTTTCCAATATTATGATAAATATGCTCTTAAAAGTTTAACCAGAAGAGTTAGATGTACAAGCATCCCTAGCCACAAAACCTAGCCTACTCAAATTATTATCTATGGATAGAATCCATTTTTTATCTTTTTTTTTATGCTATTTTTTTTCCAAGGGTGGAATGAAAAGAAAAACAAAGTTTGTTTAAATTTTATTTAATCCAAAGGTCAATTTAATGAAAAGTTTGCAATTTTTTTTATACCAAGGTGGAGCAAAACACAAGGGAAAAGGTTGGGGCAAAAAGCAAGAGTGGAGTTTGGATTGAAAATGCAAGGGCAAAGCTTGGAGGAAGATGCAAGGGAAAAGGGAAAATGAAATTATGATCAGATCTATGCATCTCTACTTAGACATTTTTTTTGACTGAATTTATCTTTAGCTTGACTCTGTTTAATCACTAACTTATTCAATCTATAACTCATTCGAGGATCATTCAATTTTCATTTTCAATCCACTAAAACTAGAACGAAGTCCTCTCTTACCACCTCGACGAATCAAAATTATTGTTTTCCCACCAATATTCTTTCCTTAACATTTATAAATAATTTCACCTTACTAGCACCTCGAGATTGTATTAACTATATCACCTTGACATTCCAATTAAACCATTTTATAGACAATGTTGTCAAAATATTCTTTCCTAACATTTATAAATAATGTCACCTTACTGCCACCATAAGATTGTATTATCTATATCACCTTGATATTCCAATGAGACCATTTTATAGACAATGTTGTCATGCTACCACTATTAGACCGTAAAGTGGGTCAAAGCAAGCTTTGTGAATTTGAGCAAATGTGAGCAAATGTTGGTGAGAAATGTAGATGGTCAAAATTAGGGTTTAAAATGGCCATTTGAGTTTGTATGAAGCTTTGATGGGCTAATATAAGTGCTATAAATTTCTAAGTAAATCAAGTTTTACAAAACCTCCTAAATGCAACATTATTTAACGAGCTTTCATACAAACTATGATTAATTGGATAATTATTGTTAGATTTAATTATGTTTTATTTCTCAAGTGATTAAATTTAGATCATGAAGTTGGATATTTTTCTAGGGTCGTAGTCTAAAAGTTCTATGAAAATATTCTTCTCCGACGATTTTTCTCGGAGACATTTGCCCGAAATCCGACAAGAAATTGTTAGATCCACATATTTGAGTGATTAATTTTGTTTAATCTGGGTGCTCCTGGGATTTTTCAGCATGTTGAATCCATTTATGCATTCAAAAATGGATTTTAAACAACAAAAAATAATGATTTTGTGCAAATTTATGTCGTCAAATTTTGATGAAAAAAATCAATTTTGTAAAACAATTAAACAACGCCTTTTCTAGATAATCAACATTCATAACCATAGAGTCAACATTTTGAGCCATTATACTTTGTTCCGTCGTCACAACAAAAGAGTGATGATGGGTCGTGCTAGCATGCATTGAAAGGTAAAAAAATAATAATATAATCAATAATTTTGTAATTGTTGAAGGTTGTGCTAGCATGCATTGAAAGGTAAAAAAAATAATAATATAATTAAATCAATAATTTTGTAATTGTTGTTACTTTTCAACTATGTGCATTGAAAGGTAAAAAAAATAATAATATAATTAAATCAATAATTTTGTAATTGTTGTTACTTTTCAACTATGTGGAATGTTTTATGTATTATACTTGAAATAAATATTAAATTATATTTTAAATGTTAATAAATTTTTAAGTATTAATTTTTTTAAGTATGTATTGAAAGATGGTATTGTGTTGAAAATAATGATATAATTAAATTAATATTTTTTTAATGATTGTTAGCTTTTAGAAATGTGGAAAGTTTCAAGTAATATATTGAAAAAGTATCTTCTATTGTAACTAAAAGAGAAAATGTTTATCTCAGTTGTGAGCATGTTTATGGATTTTGGGATATGCAAGAAAAAGTTGGTGAGAAATGGAATCGATGGTTAAAATTATTCTAAAATGATTCAAGCATATATAACATTTTGTGAGCACGTTTGTGGATTTTGGGATATGCAAGAAAACGTTGGTGAAAAATGGAGTCGATGGTTAAAATTATTCTAAAATGATCATTCAAGCATATATAACATTTTGATGGGTTGATATATGTTAGTAGGATTTTGTCACAAGGGTGGACAAACCCCCCTTAATTTCAATGGTTGTGGATAGAGACACTAAGGTTAAAGAGTTAAACAAAACCTTAAATATACTTACATACACCAAACCCTAGTTCATATAAGACATAAAAATCTAAAGCATAAAATAAAATCCACTTAACATGAACATAAGGATTTGAAAGAATGTAAAGTTTTCATTATCACAATGAGAAGAAAAAGAATTAACATTTAGTGAATGAGCTTGTTGAAGTGGACTCCAAAGCCCCTCCTTGGGATTGGTCTTTAAGTTCCTTAATGTACTTGTAACTCCCACCTTGTTAGATGAAAGCAAAGATGCTACAAAGATGAGATTAGGAGGAAAGAATCCTCAAGATTCTAATGGAATTATGGCAGTGTAACATTGTTTGTGAGGATGGATGGATGAAGTGGCCTCTAATGCTTTATTTATAGTTGTGTAGTGGATAACCCCCTTGACACGATCTTCCTCATAGTGGTTAAATATGACCGGATCAAAGTTTAAAATAGTAATTAGGGTTTAACATGGTCCACATGTAAATAACATATCATCACAACAATTTGAGCACATTTATGGGGGGTGTAAACAATTGAATTAGTCATTTTAAGGGGCATCACAACTTTTGGGGGGTATTTATGGATNGTTTAAAATAGTAATTAGGGTTTAACATGGTCCACATGTAAATAACATATCATCACAACAATTTGAGCACATTTATGGGGGGTGTAAACAATTGAATTAGTCATTTTAAGGGGCATCACAACTTTTGGGGGGTATTTATGGATTATATGCGCGCACATAATGGGGGTGGGAAATATCTACACTAGCCACTTTTTGTCAATTTCAGGGTTTAACTAGGCTGACTTTGGCAAGTTTGAGGTCATATGATGGTGGAAACGAGCTAGAAAAGTAGGTTATGCATGCCAATCATGATGTATTCTTGTGTAACTACTGAAAATGACGCGAGTGAGAAGTTTTGAGGTGATAACAAATTGCCCCTTTACGTGTGAGGTTAGGATAAAATTGCATTACTGAAATACATCATAGTTTCTTTACCCAAGTATTGGAAGGAACAAGGAGGGAGTTGAGTCTCCAAGGAAGGATCATGGTCCATGGAAGGGTGAAGGAGAACCACCTATCAAAAACAAACACAGAGAGGTGATGTGTGTACAAGATCTCAATAGGGACAAGGTGGGCACACCCATGCTCAAAATATCTCCAAATAATGATACAATGGTGGGTCATGACATAAATGGAGAAAGATAGTAAGACAAAATGGCGTCATAATACAACACAAAGTGTGATCATGGAAAATAGGTTAGGAGAAAATTGCATTACTGAAATACATCATAGTTTGTTTACCCAAGTATTGGAAGGACCAAGGAGGGAGTGGAGTCTCCAAGGAAGGAGCACAATCCATGGAAGGATGAAGGAGAACCACCTATCAAAAACAAACACAAAGAGGTGTTGTGTGTACAAGATCTCAATAGGAACAAGGTGGGCACACCCATGCTCAAAATATCTCCAAATAATGATACAATGGTGGGTCATGGCATAAATGGACCAAGATAGTAAGACAAAATGGTGTCATAATACAACACAAAGTGTGATCGTCGAAAATAGGCACCAGAGTATAATGAAATGATATCAACAGTCATATATACAATCCTAGAACCAAGAGGCTAGGACAATCATAGAAGCACAGTGAAGACTGCAACTATTCTAAATACATAGGAACTGATGCCCCCTTTTTGGGGGGGAGGGGGGTGGGGGGTAACCATAGGGACCTTTTTGAATAGAAAAGGGGCTCTTAAGATATGAAGTGAGTTGTCATGAGAGAATATCAATTTGAGGGATCTATAAATATTGAATAAAGACTTTCAATTCCAAGGAACAACAACTAAGGATGAACCACTAAAATATAAGTATGAATCTCAATGATGCAAGAATGAGTTATATTCAAGGATATGATATCCTACAAATTCTAAGAGAAATGATGAATCTCTCATATTGGTCCAAGGTGACCCATCAATGAGGAAAATGGGACCAATTTACACAACGAAATAATACTAACCCCTAAAATCAAAGTGTTGGTGTCGATAGGGGGACGTCCACTAGCACCTAGGATTCAGAGGAACTCCCAAGGACCAACATCCAAAGTACAACAACTAATTCTATATCTCTAGAAACAAATGTTGTGGCCAGAACATGTGGAGATATGCTTAAAGGGAAAATCCCTCCTAAGGGTTGATACAACTCACACATGTCTAGGAATCTAGTATAATCAAATGGACCATTGAACCATCAAGTGTATGAATCTCAACAATGCAATAATGAGTTGGATTCAAGCACATTAGAAGAAACCAAGTAAAATATTAATGAAGATTCTCCCTACTTGGTCTAATATAACCCACCAATTAGGAACATGGGACCTAGGTACACCATCCTCTATACCAAACCCCTATAACATAAGTGTTGAAGTCGATAGGGGAACGTCTATTGGAGTCAAGGGAAAAAGGATCCTTGAAAACTAGCATGAGGTAGAAAGTACAAGATAACTGATAGATTTTGAAACCAAGGTATGATGGGAAGAAAAAGATAGATGGAATCATGATTTCCCTTGTTCAGAGCATAAAGGTAAACAATTGGAGGCCAAAACCTTGACAAAGTTGGCTGCAAGAAACTCATGGAGACAAGGTTGAATTGTAGCAGGACTCGGTAGGAATTGAATAGACTCCATGGTATACAAGGGTGAATCATCATAGATGATTTGAACAAGGGAAACAAAGGAATGCTACCACAAATGAAACATGTGTCAAAGAAACACAAGACCCTCCTGGTATTTCCAAAGGGGTGCCAAGGGATATGAAATATCACCATGAGGGGACAAGGGTCTCATAAAATAATGTAATCCATGTGTCAAGAGACACAATATCCAAAAGGAATCCTAAGGGGGAAACCAAGTGAAAAATAATGGGAGTATAGGGATATAAATTCCCCAATGCGAAACCAAATGAATTTAATGTTGGAGATGAAAACTGCAAGTGGAAGAAATCAAAGGTAGGGGCATGAGTGGTAATCTCCTCATGGGTTGGTGAATTGTGGTATAATAATGAAGAATCATAACAATATGGATGAAGCAATTGGATTATGAAATGTAATAACTAACAAATGAGATACCAACCAATAGTGTGGGAATCCAAAGGGGAGGGTTGTCAACATGATGAGGAAAGATATATGAGGCTTAAATATAGGATTTAGACTATATGAACACCCAATCCTAAGGAGGATGCAATAGCAGGGGTGCCAAAATGAAACAAGGGTTACTAGACCAAGGCACCGATGTAGGAAAAGTTTTATCACTTGGTAAATTGAGAATGAAAGAAATAGATGGGCTAATCCATATACCCAAACGAGGGTAGTACTATAGGTAATTCCAAGGGGAATGTATGGAAAATACAACATACTCGAGGGAGTGATGCTATGTTATATGCTAGGTGAAAAGGTTTACATGAATATTTCCACATACCATATATATATGAGAGATTCCATGGTGAATTCCTACACATAGGTCAATTGATACCAAAGCATAAAGGTGTTTATGAAAAGAAAACCAATGCACAAGAATTCAAATTAAAGGATCACATGCTTTAATGCTTCAAGAAAAATGTGTTTGGATGAACTATGAAAACAACAAAAATCTTAAAATACCCTTATAGAGATATTGTAACTATGAATACCCTATTATGAGGAGATTGGTCATGGCTAGTCAGAACATAAGAGACTTGGCTAGAGGGGCCATCATTCCCCTAGCATGAGACCCTCCCCATTATATGAAAATGGTGGAAATGATTAGGTATAGGTAGGTGGGAAATATGTCCCCATATCAACACCATAAGAACCTGAAGAAGACACTCCTACAGATGAAGACATGGAATAAGAAGATGGAGGTTCCAACAATTATGATGTCAAAGGGACATCAGGCATAGAATGGATTATCTGATGTACATTTGATGAAAATGAATAATTTTTGAAAGATAGTGATACTATGGAGGTGGAAAGGTAAAAAATAGGGATGGTATTCTCATCAGGTTTATCAAGAGGAGGTGTAATTTTGACAACTAGCTTGCCCTATTTCTGAAAAAACTATTGAGATCGAAAGGAAACATTGTCCATAATAAGTGTCGATTTACTACTTTTCCTTATTTTTCCACTCCTATTCAATTGCTAATGTGTGTAGTACACGTATATTATGTAGTGGCCTCCTCTAAGGAGGAATAAATATGATGAAAAATGGTGAGGGCATCTTGAAATTAGGGTGATTTTGGACAATGATGATAATAATGGTTGTAAGTATCACACAAAGCTAATGAAGGGTGGGTATGCAAAGATTTAATTTACTTTATTGATGATTCAAGGAGAGTGATTTCCACAACAAGAGTGGATGGGTACAGATCTAAATCGTCGGATTAAAAAGGTATCAAAATTCTGGAAGAGAGGGACAACTATTGGCTTCATGGCCTATGAGATCACGTAAAGCACACAAAGGCATAGCTATATGTGTAGTGGACGGGGTGGCCATAGCTTGTCCAAAGGTAGTAGCAGTAGTAGCACCACCAATTTTCTTAGATTCCCCCCAGTGACAAATCCTTTCCCAAACTTGGCCAGGATTGACTAGGCCTATGTAGATTCCACAAAGGATATAGTGGTAGTACCTGCAAGCTATGCGGGTGTTAAAACCAAATGATCACTTGGGGTCTATGGCATGGGAGGGGTTGGAGGATCTAGGTACCACACTAGGATCCCCAAGGTAATACTAGGAAGGTTTAATGTAGCCATCATGGGGGTGATTATAATTCCTAGAGGAGGAAACAAGAATAGAACTTTAGAAAAGGGAGACCTGGAAGTGGGATTCCCTCCTCGTGATGGTTTTGAAGAAAAAGGAGTAGTGAGGTTGGAAAATGGATACATGGAAAAAGCCTCTAATGAGGAAGGCATTAGGGAAATAGGTGGTTTAGATGTTGTCATCATACAAACATTATATGGAACATGAGGTGTCATTTTTGGTGGAGGGCCATAGCATGTGCCAACCCATGTGGATTTTTTAATTATTTCCAGACAAACATTAGAAAATGACGAGAAATTTTGGTTCCCATCCATAGAAGGAAAAACATTGTCAAGTTTGATTTGAGATTTAGGATCGTAATAAGTGATTTGATCGATGGTAATGATGTTCCCTTCATGGGGGAAGCTCATGGTATGAAAAAACAAGCAAGAAACCAACTTCATCACATACATATAACTACGTCCTAATATGATATTGTCGTCCAATGGGGAATCCAAAACCTCAACATCCATAAGAACCTACTTTCTAGCTAATTGGATGGGGACATTTTGATACAACCTTTATGGTTGGGAAGGTTGACCATCATATGAATGAAGGGAAATCGTATATGGGACAAGCTCGAGAGATACTAACATATTCTATACATGAGAATACATAATGCATGTGGATGCATCATCACTGATAATTCACTGATGAATGATAATGTTCTTAATAATGACACAAAATTGGAAGGAAATAGAAGGGAGGTAATGAAGCTCAAATTTGTTGATGTGGAAAGTGATCATCCTATCATCCAAAGGATAAACCACACCCAATGTGGATATAAAATCCTTTCAATGTGTAGGATAAGTTTGAAGGAATTTTAAATATAGCATAGGCGTAGGAGACTGATTTTTTTTTATCAACTATACCGTAATTATGGGTAGCTCGTGCTTGAGGGTTATGGGAATTCCATCATAAATGAACCATTGCTACCTTGGGGAAAGATCAATAATAGGTCGAGGAATCTACAAAGGTCCATTTCTAGTGAGTGAAGGGTCATTTGAGACATAGACAATGCTTTAAAAGGCATTTGATATTGGCAAGTTCAATTTGAAAAGTTAATATCCATCATGTTCATGTATAATATTTGAAAGGTACCATGTCTAGAAGTATCGATATTTTTCGGTTGACCAAAAGGAATGGATTCTAGCATATATATATAAAGATTTATATTGGAAAAGGGTTATGCAACATAGTTGGTTGTGATGGAAAAGGTGGGCTAGGTTGGGTAATAGGTTGATTTGGTATTTCTCAGGCTTTATTAGTTGAATCCTTTAATCAAAGAAACTCAGGTGTAAGTGAACATTGATGGGTATAATGTGCATAAACACCACAAAGAGTGCAAAGATGGTTAGTATGAAGATGAGGGTTCTTTCTTATTCAATTTGGTAACTATTATCTTAACTCTAATATGTGGAATTTTGATTGTCAGGTCTATAATTTTGATTACCTTGATTCCCTTGATTCTGGTGTTGGTCATTTTGTTTTCCCTTCCCTTTATTCTCATTTTTATTATTGTTGTTGGGATTCTATTTAGGGGGATTGGGGACATTTTACTTATTATACACCTAACCTTGCTAAGGGTATATAGTTTGACCAACATTTATTGGGGGTGGAGGCACCATAACTAGAGGTACTGAAGTTGTTGGTGGAGGGCCAGGAAAAAAATAATATGGATTTTTGACTACCCCATTACAGGAGGAACTAGTACAAGTATGACCATGCACATGTTAATGAGAAAGGGGAATTGAATAAGATGTGCTAGTTCCCACTCGATACATTGAACGAGAGGGATCTGGTGGACGATTAGGGTAACTATAAGGCATCAAGGAACACCATATAGGAGGTGGTGGATAAGAGGTACTAACTCTACCATATGGGTTATCGTACACATTAGGTATAAGGGGATAAGAGTACATATTAATCTATGAAATAGACCCAATGACACCATAAGCAACATGGGATGCCCTCAATGAAAAAAATTCACTTGAGCGAGAGTCAAGAGCATTAGGAAGAATGGTGTACAAATACCCTAACTCGGCATAAATAAAGTCATATTGTTGAGCCTTTTGAATGGCTTCCTCCTTAGTTGTTTGCATGGTCACGGTCATATATTTGGTGATAAGAGGAAGTAAGGAATTCAAAAACCAATCCATGAAAAATTTATCATTAATTTTATCCTTACACAAACTATGTTTCCTATTCCATTCATGAATATGATATGTGATATGAGTAGCAGTTGTCTAAAAAAAATTGGTAATTATTTAAATCCCTACATCATGGCGAATTGGAAGCTAAAAAATGGTTAAAAAAACTTTGGTAATGGACTCAAATGTGTTACAGATGTTGGCAGTTTGACCAATATACCATTTAGTGGCTAGATCTACGAGGGTGTGTTGAAACAACCGAAGTCTAAATGGGCCATCCATGATGTTATTGGATGAGCACCTAAGGTGAAATGACATTATATAATTGGAGGGGTCCCCTCCAACATGATCCTCAAAGTTGGGGATATCATAGGGTAACTTGGTTGGCATGTCTATCCAAGTAGAATTATGTTAAATAAGATCATTTATCAGTTTGGTTAGATCTAGGAGATTCAACCCAACCATATAAGGTAAGGTGGGTTGAGTTTGCATTGGATTGTTGTTTGGAGTTATATTAGTTCCACCATGATGGTAACTGAGGTTTTAGTTGAGGTAGAAAAAGGTAGACTAGTCAAAGGGAGACTAACTCTGGGAACACCTACACTAGATGGCCTCGAAGGGGACAAGGGTTCTGAATTTGAAGAAAATGAACTTTTCGAATTCGAAAATAATGATTCCAAAGAAGGACTAGGATTATCAACTCTAATTCATTGAGTTGGATATAAGACATGACCAAGAATTCTTAATGGAAGGAATCCTTGGAGCCTATAATATATTCTCCTAGGGGGTGCAATTGTTCCTATCTGGAAATACCTCTATAAAAAATACAAGTAATCTATCAAAGAATTAGAGTCACAAAAGAAAACAATCAAGAAATAAGTGATTAAACAAAGATACTATGTGCTCAGGTGGTGCAACAAGTGGTTGTAAGTGTGTTTAAATCACAATGTACATGTCCTAATTGAAGCTTCCATCCTAAAAAAGGAAAAATACTCTAGCCAAAAGATAAACTGAAAGTGTTCAAACAAGCCTAGACTATGACTCTTTGAAACTCTTTATTCAAAATGGTTGAAGGGACCACCGAAGAAAGAGGATAAAGAATAGAATAAGGACCTTCCAAACACCATCTACCATAAGAGGTGATGAAATCCATTGTCGAGGTGAGTGAAAGTAAAAATGTGACATTTATAACTAGGAGACAAAAAGTGATGAAATCCAAATGGCCCGTAGAAATATATAAATCTTGAGTTCCCTCCCTCTTGTTAGAGCCACCTAGGTAGGAACCTAGTAGAATGGTCGCTAAGTTACCTCTTCACAGATACATGTAATGGGTTATCTTTCCTTAAAGATAAAACCAAATGTTTTGGGTATCTTCAATATTGAAAGAAACAAGAGTCTCAATCAAATATTTGGTCCCAACCTTGGCATTATCCACTCCAAAGAGTGTGCATGTTGTTGAATGGGTATTGACCATATCCAATAGAAAGGATTTTAAGTTCCTCAATCAGTCAACCACTATGTTTCATATGTTAATGGTTGTGGAAAATTATTTGGATTCCTATTCCCACAACCCTAACTTGACTACCAAATTATTTTGGCCCCAAATGGGGATTTAATGAGTTAAGTGGTTAATTTTAGGTTGAGATTAGGGTCATGAATTAATCATATAATTAGGAAGTGGAGTGTGTGTAATTTTTGCGTAACCAACTTCATAAAGAAATTCTTGAAACAAAAATACTTGCAATTAAAGTGACTTGAAATTGAAATGCTAGCTCAAAACAAGACAAATACTAGAGTAAAAGGAACTTTTTCTTTATCCCAATGAACCTCCTAATCAATAATGAGCATTAATCAATTCAAACCAATAAGAAAAAAAAATATTTCAACCTAGCTATGGACTACGATTTAGATGACTAAGCAATTTCCAAAGCAAAAGTTAAAACTGAGAAAGCCAAATACCAAGAAATAAAAAATGTTATTTTCTTCAACTTAACTAACTTTTCTTTTAAAATAAAAGGCTTCTTATAACAACAAGCAAAAAATAGTTGAAAGATGAAAAATAAGTGAAGAGCTAGATGGAAAAACAAAGATAAATGTCTCAATCAAAAAAGAAAAACTAAGGAAAAATAATAATACAATAAGGAGTCTTTTATTCATCCAAATTTCTTATTATTTGAAGCAAATCTAGAGACTATACATGCAAGATTTTTTTTTGTAATTAGTGTGGTGAATCATAAATATGCAATGTATATGAGAGAAACCTTAAAAGTGGAAGATATTAGGAACCCTAGGGGGATCTTACCTACCTACATTGTTTCCCTAAAAATGTATTACAATATAACACTAACCACATATCATCCCAATAGGACCCTACCGAGGGGGGTGGTTATTTGAACCCAGAAAAAATTAGAAAACTAAAAAAATTTAAAAACTTAGCATAGTGCAAAAAATACCCCAAAAAGTGTGGTGGACTAGTGTAGAAAATGTAACAAAAAGTTGCACTAAATGAGTGTATTAAACTAGGTAGAAATATGTACTAGATGATTGCAAAAAACAAGCCCATCGGCTACATTGGACCAATGCAGAAAGAAAAAACTAAGCACAAAAGTGTGTTATACCAAAAATAGTGAGATGAATATACTGGGATGTAACTAAGGAAAAACTATGGGTTTTCGACCAAGTAATCTGTGTAAAAACAAAAAACTATAGTAACATAAAACAACTTCTAATCCCAAAGCTATGAATGCAATATGTGAGGGGGGAAACAAACACACCCACAATTGAGGAAGAAGAAGTGGATCAACTTCCTAGTGGAGTCACCAATCCATTGGTGGTCTTTTGTCATTAAGGTGGACAAAACCCCTTAATATTAATGATTAATGATTATGGATTGAGCCACAAACAAATGGTTAAAGAGTTAAACAAAATTATATATCTACTTACATATGCCAAACCCTAACCATAAAGACATAAAAATCCAAATCATAAAATAAAATCCAATTAACATGAACATAAGGATTTAAAATAACGCAAATTTTACATCTCCACAATGAGAAGACAAAGAATTAGCACTTGGTGAATGTTCTTGTTGAAGTCAAATGGGTTCCAAAGCCCCCTCCTTGGGACGGGTCCTTGGCTTCTTTGATTTACATGTAACTCCCACATTGGTCGATGAATAAGACAAAGAGGTTATAAAGATGAGATCAAGAGGAAGGGGTCCTCAAGATTATAATATAATTTTGATAGTGTAACCTTACTTGTGAGGGTGGATGAAGTGACATCAAGAGCTTTATTTATAATTGTGTAGTGGATAACCCCCTTGGCATGGACTTCCTTGTAATGGTTAAAGATGATTGGATCAAAGTTAAAAATAGTAATTAGGGTTTAATATCGCCCTCATGTAACTAACATCCCATCGTAGCAATTTTGGTTCATTGATGGAGGGGAGAAACAAACAAAATAAGTGATTTTAAGGGGTAGCACATCTTTTAGGGGCTATTTTTGCACTCTCCACATGTGGCAATATCTATGTTGGCCACTTTTGTTCAATTTTAGGGTTCTACTAGACTAATTCCTACAAGTTTGAGGTCATATGATGGTGGAAAGTAGTTGGAAATAAGAGCTTGTAAATTTTAACCTTGTACAATTAATTACTGCAAACAGATTCTTAATAAAAATAGAAAAAATACAATGGCACACACACATTACATAGATATTTTACCCTGGAAACCCAAACCAGGAATACTAGCAACATGTTTAGAGCCACACCTCTAATATTGTATTCATCAACATCTTCATTGTTTATAATACAATATAATTATGATCATGTGGCATCCAAAACCCCTAATCCATTGATCCAGATTAGTCAACAACCCTAATTGCTTAACCAAAATTAGAAATCCATCGACGAAAAGTCATGTGCCAAAAAACCACTAAAAATGGATGCAAAAATGCTAAAACAAATTTATGGGGGTGCTTCCCTCGATCCCACACACAACAAATAATATAACACATACCCAAAATTATCCCACTTGTTGTTTTCTTTGCATATAGTGGATTACGAGGTTACATAGTCAAGAATCCAGGGTAGCAATGCCCATAGATCCTCTACACCAAGAGAAATTCTATGTTCTCGCAAATTTTGTTAATGAATCTACAACATTCTTCAAAGTGTCCACCTTCATCAACAACACCTTCTTGTCTTCAACCATGTCTCTCACAAAGTGACACTGAACATCAATACATTTTTTCTTTCAATGATACACGGAGTTCTTCTCTAGGAAGATTGCACTCTGATTGTCACAATCTATCCTTACAACTTGTTGTACCAACCCAATACCTGAACACAATCTTTGTAACCATATTTCTTCCTTTATTTCATGAATGGTTGACATTTATTTTGCTTTTTTAGTTGAGAGTGCCACTACAAACTTTCTTTTGCTCATCCAACTAATTTCTCCTCCAAATAGGTTAAATAAATACCCACTTGTAGATCTTTTGTGATCCAGATCTCCATCCCAACATGCATTAATAAAGCCATGTATATCCAACACTTTGTCCAATCATGGTATTCCTTGGTATCACAATCCATAAGTAGTAGTGTCATGCAAATACCTGAAAACCCTATTTATTGTTGTCTAGTGCTCCTTCCCCGATTTTGACATATACCTGCTCAAAACTCCCACTGCATGTGCAATGTTTGGTCTAATACAGACCATTGCATACATCGAACTACCAACTACACTAGCATATGGAACATGAGTCATGTCTTCTTCCTCTTCTTGTGTCTTCAGACACTTATCCACATATAACTTTACACCTACATGAATAGGAACCCTTACTAATTTGCATTCCTGCATATTAAACCTCTACAATATTGTCTCAACATATTCCTCTGATTTAACCAAAGTTTCATATTTTCCTGATCTCTTTTAATTTCCATGCCCAAAATGAAATTTGTAGCACCAAGATCCTTCATGTCAAATTTAAAGGACAAATGAGTTTTCACATCCTAGATAATCTCCTTGTTGTTTCCTATCAGCAACATATCATCCACATACAAGACCAAACAAATAAGATGATCATCGATTAATTTGAAATACACATAGTGATCCACTTTGATCCTTTTGTAGCCAAGTCCAAACATATAAGTATCAAATTTCTTATACCACATAATTGGTGATTGATTTAACCCATACAAGGACTTTTTCAACTTGCATACCAACTCTTTCTTTCCCTTCATAGCAAAGCCTTATGGTTGCTTCATGTAGATTTCTTCTTCCAGATCCCCATGTAGGAATGTTGTCTTCACATCCATTTGTTCTACCTCAAAATAAAAAGCAGCAACAAGAGATAAAAGAAATATAATATAAGTTAGCTTGGTAACATGAGAAAAAAAATCACAAAGTCAATTCCCTCTACATGGGAATAACCTTTTGCTACTAACTAATCTGTGTATTTCTCCAATTTACCTTCTACATTCAACTTTTTCTTAAACACCCATTTGCTTCTAATGGGATTTATTCTACTGGACAAATCCACTATATCCCAAGCCTCATTCTTGTCCAAGCCTGTCATTTCTTCAACCATGGACTTTTTCCAAAGTTTTACATCCTCTTAATCCATTGCCTCCCTAACAATTCTAGGATCATCATCAATAATAGATAAAACAAAATTTGAATGGAAATCAGGTGGAGTATACCTTTCTAGTTTTCTTCTTTCCTGAACTGATCTCCTCAATACTAGAGTATGAGGATCTTCTTCTTCTTATTCTTGTTATTTTGTAGAATCAGGTTCATCATCCTTTAACTCAAACTCTATTTTATCTAGTTCTTCCTTCCTTGGTAGGAATTTATGTTTGACAACATCTTTGATTTCTCTAAATACCACATCTTGGATATACACTACCTTCTTAGTTTATGGGTTTCAAAGCTTACAACCTTTCATACCATCTTTATACCTAATAAAGATACACTTTTCAACCTTTTTATCTAGCCTACTCATGTTTTCCTTTGGAATGTGAACATATGCATCACACCCAAATACCCTGAGATGTGTGAAGAAGGGTCTCTTATGAATCCATACCTCGTGTGGAGTCTTTCCATCTAGTGCTAATGAGGGTGATCAATTGACTAGGTAACATGCAATACCCACTACCTCTGCCCAGAATTCCTATCCAAACCCGACACCACTGAGCATGCACCTTTATTTTTCCATCAACATCTTATTCATCCTTTCTGTAGCTCCATTCTACTTAAGCATAAATGGAGTAGTCTTCTTCCTTGATATACCACACTTCTTACAAAATTCTTTGAATTCATTTCTGCAAAATTATCCACCATTATCCGTCTTCGACACCTTAATTATCTTCTCTAGATATGATTCTCCACAAGAGCCTTAAACTCTTTCATTTGTCAAAGACTTCATATTTCTTCTTGAGGAAATAAATCCATGTATTCCTCGAGAAATCATCTATAAATGAGACATAATACATATATTTTCCCATTGATGGAACCGACATAGGTCCAAACACATCACTATTAACCAACTATAAAATTCCCTTTTCCCTCATTGCACCAGAGGTGGATCTTACCCAATTATGCGTCCCATATATGCAAAGTTCACAGAAATAAAAATCCAGAGACCAGTGATACATACCTTCAACCATACCTTTATCGTGTAGTACTTGAAGGCCCTTCTCTTCGATATGTCCCAGTCTTTGATGCCACGGCATAGTCTTTTCTCCAAAGAATGTAGGATTTTTTTCTTCTTCAACTCCAATCTCAGGA
>SNQJ01S0160584.1:26339-39070 GCA_010110895.2 Picea sitchensis
TGTCCAACCTCTTTTCAGAGGAGCTGAGGGGACAAGTTTATTTGCAAAATAAAAGAAATTGCGAAATTGAAAGATTGCAAAAAAGGAAACTAACTAAGCAATTACAAATTACGTTGCATAAAGCAAAAATCTAATCTAGGATTGTTTGTGTAGTGTTTATGATTGATTTTATTGTTGTTTTTTTTTAATCTTTTTTAGAGTAGTGAAATGAAAAGCACATGAAACACACCACGGAAATGGGACATAGAGACAACTCCCGGGGGAGTGAGGTGGGTGCTGAGTAGCCCACTTATTTCTTCGAGGTTACAATGATTTTTGAAGAAGGTTTGTGGCCCTTTTATTAGTGGGGGACCATCAAACTTACAAAATGATAGAAACGAATGATTTAGAAGAAAGGTTAGGTGCCTCGGGTGGTCTCGAAAGGTCCGATTCCTTGAAAACGGGCAGCGTTTCCCCTTGGCTGTTCACTAAACCTGCAAAAAAAACAAGTTAATGTGGAGGAAAATGCCCCAAATTACTTTGGGACAAAAAAAGATGTTAGAAGATGAACAAACTTTATTCAAGAAAGCCTATGGTAAACTAGTAAGTTAGAAAGCAAAAAAACAAGATTTAGACACACTTTCTTAGTGGTTTTGTTTGCTGTTTTAGGACAGCAAACAAAGTGGCACTAAGTTTGCCAAATATGGATTTAAAGCCCTTAGAAAAAGAATTACTTCTAGCTTTTTAAAATTTGAAAAAGAAAGCATGCTAAAAGTAAATTTTCCTATGCTATATCTATTTTTTAAAAATGAAACTTTAAGGTACAAAACTAGATCTAACTTTTCTTTGCATGCAATAGAAGTTTACTTTAGATTTAACTTTGAAAGAGATAAAACTTTGATCTTGCATGCAAGTAAAATGGTAACCAAAGAATATGTAGAATTTTGTGAGAAAGAGAAAGAGATTAAGCCTGCAAGGTGGAACTTCTCCTGGGCTATGGAGTCTCTTTAGTGTTTATGCAGAGGGATTTGTCCACTTGGAGCCTTCAAGCATGTTAGGGACGCGTAAGGCAAATCCTTTCACTTCTTGGAGGATGAATAACCTGCAAGTAAAATGCCTCACAAACGGGGTGTGCACTCCCCGATTCCAATCAAACAAGATGCTTCCTACACATGAGATCTCAATAGTGAGTTAATCCATCTGGAAAGTTATGCAAATCAATAATCTCATAATATTAAAGAGAGACAAATCAAACAATCAACATAGTCTTGAATGATTCTACTATCTAGGAAACATTACCTTCATTTAATTAGAATATATGCAAAGAAAAATACAAGGTTACCTCATGTACTTGAATCAAACATTTATCCACACACATAGAGAAAAGTACCAATTTGACCTCCAAAGTCTTTGCTTTTATTCCACAAATGATTAACAATACAATCTTCACAAGTGTTTCTCCCCTACTCCAACTCATTCACAATGGAGGAGAATGCTCGGTTAAATAGCAAACTGGGTGACATTCCCAAAGAGAGAGGGCACCAATCCCAAAGCAAAATGGACAAATGGATGGTGGATCCATGCCACAACTCCAAAAACTCCAAGTAGAAGTTGCCATATGTGGAGTGGAAGATGAGGAGAGGTTGCCACATTGCCAAGAGGAGGTGGCGACCACATTGGGATTGCCACCCACTTTCATAAATGCGCCACATATGCTAGAGAGTGTGTGCCTTGCTTCTTGGGATCTCCATCAAGTGGAGAGAACTCCCCACTTGACTCACTTTAACTTGTCCTCACTCACTCTCAACTAGCACTAAGTCACAGTGAAGTGAGAGAGAGAGACAATTAACTAAAAACATGCTTCCACAAAAATAACATTTGCTGATTTTTGTCTTTTATTTGACTTTTATTTACCTTTTTCGAGAGAAAATCAATTTTTCTTGAGTAAAACTCAATATTTACCCTCGAAAAGGTGGTATTTAGGTAAAGTGGGTATTCTGGATGTGAAAACGAATACCCACAAGACATACAATGCCTCTCCCAGTACTACTTTTTTAACTTATTGACCAATTACAATTAAAATATCCCGATTTTGTGGGAAATTTTTTATTTGCAAAAAACATTAAAAAACCAAATGGGGACTTAGCACATTTCCATGAGACTCTAGGATAATGCTTAGCATGGTTATATACATAGGAGTCAGGACTCTAGTCTTAAACAACACCCAAGGCATACCCACTAGGACAATTACTCCAGCTTTGGAGGATATTGAGTGAAAAAACTCGAAAATTATAAATCGTTGAAAAAAGCAAAATATAATTAACAAGTAGAAAAAAACACTCTAGAGTAATATACTAGTGTCTAAGTCTCAGGTGGCTAAGCCTGTTACAAAAATCACATGCTTAAGTCATTTTATTACAATTCACCACAGGGGCATGGAAATGCGGTATAGAAGAAGGAGAAGAAAAAGGTGGCCATATTGGCCAAATGGACTTCTGAACTCTGATCTTGAACAAAGACTTGCTCAATCTTTGGCAGCTCAACTGCAAGTCCATCCTAGTGCAACTTGGTGGATAACAAGCTACATAGTGCCCAATCTTCATCCCCCCCGGGGGAACAATGTCCTTTTGTGTGATTGACAATTTTTGCAATTTTTGCTTATGCTCTCAACTCTCACTTTAAGAAGCTAAAATAAATCATAAAATCAATCACAACACCGCATAACATTAGTTTAGATTTAAATTTCTTAGATTAACTTAGTTTAGATTTCAATTTCTTAGACTAGCTTAGAGTAGTTTTTATTTTCTAGATTAGTTTTAATTTCAACATTTTACTTTTTTGTAATTTCAAAGTTGGAATAAATCATTCCCTCAGCTTCCCCTAGTATTTCTCTGACCCCTTGTGAGCCTAGCTTGATCTGGGGGACCCATCAGAACAAGGACTAGTGAGTGCAGAGTAGTTTTAATTAGGGAAATCCATTAGTTGCTATTGTTCAATTGGGACAAATGCACTGAGTTTTGTGTGTGAAGTTAGACGGGCCTTCTCATAACTAAGTTCTCCTCGTGTTGGACCTTTGACGTTACTCTTTGGCTTTGTTAATTGTGTTGAACTTGTGTGTGTGAAGTCAGAGGGATACCCTCCTTGTTGGACCTCCGACATAGTTCTTCATAGCCAACTTGAGGGATAGCCTCTAAAGGGCCAAATCTAGATTATATTTGCTTTATTGTTTTCACTTTGCACACATATCACATAGTGGCTTGCACTCACAACAACCACTCCACAATAAACACACTTAAGAACTCACTCATAATAAAATTTACAAGAGCATAGCAACATTCTCATTTTTCTCGCAACAACTTTACTTTTGGCACTGGTCTCTATTTCACTTTGCTTATTGTCATTTACATACAAGTATCAATTTTTGCTTTCACTTCATATCATCTATGTGTAAATGCTTTACTTGTTGATATCCTTATCATAAGCAATTTCCTTTATATGTCATATATGCTGTTAGTGTAGATTCATTTGTATTTCGCTCTTGCTTTCAATAAACTCCTAGAACAACAATTGTGCTTAGCTTTAGTTCAGGCCTTAGATTCTTTTCTTAAGCCTTAGATTCTTTTATTAGGGACTACCCCCCTTGCCTTTGCTAGGAGTTGGCCTAGACGGAGGAGTTGAGGATTAGGTGGCAACACCTTGACTTGAGACTTGCCTCCAAGGACACACCCAGTGGATTGAATATTTTTTCCACGTTACCCAAGGTGTGTATAAGGTGGCAACATGTACTTTGTTGGATTTTGCAATTAGGTTAGTGGCATTTTACTATTCATTGTGGTTTAATCGATCTTTTGAGTAGTTTCTTTCTTTATTTCTCTTCTATTTCTCTTGTGCTAACCCTGCAAGATCCCTCCAAGCAAACAAAACTACCTTTTCACCACGTCTTGGGCGGAATTAACATGCTGTCCAAGACATTACAGCCTCTGTTTTTGTCACTTTTTTGCAGAAAATCAGACTTAGGACAGCTACAAAATCACCCTAGGGATTCCACCCTGAGGCTGACAAGCACCAGCCCAAATAGAGAGGGGTCTAGCCCGTGACAATTTGGGCCTAGTCCTTTAATTAGCCAAGTTTTATGGCTGGAATATCAGTTATGTCAGCTCAATTGGAGGGTGGAAATTTGTGCTAACATGTCCATAGTACATGGCGTGGTATACCACCCTAGTTCATTGTGTTTGATTTAGTGCTATGGCTGGCAGAAACAGAGGTCTAGGCACTATTTTATAAAATTGCAAAATGACTGCACTTAACCACAAACTATACATCTATTGTCTTTGCAAGAAATTGTTACATGACAAGAGAAATTGGAAGTTAAATTGTTAAAATGAACTACTTAAAATGACTTGAATACCAAAGATCAAATGAATTTGGAAGGCCAGTTGGTTCTCAATTGTGTCAAGAAAATGCAGTTTTTAAACTTCAAAAATATACATCAGGGTTTGTAAGAATCATTGTTATTGTAAAATGTGTACAGCTAGTTTTTCACCCCATACTCAACATGACTTTTAGTTGTTGCACTGTTGTAGTGACATTCATTGAGCATCATACCATAATAATTCCTATTCTACAATTCATTGCATATCTTTAATCTGCTTATTCTATATTGGCCAACTACTTCTTATTCTATATTGGCAAACTGCATCTTTTTGCAATGAGGTAAGAAAATTTATCCATTTTCTTTTGTGTTTTAACTGTTTTGGGTTCTCTATAAGAATATGGTTTCCTTACACCATTTGCATAGTTTGTTTCCACAATCTCTAAAGAGTGCAGTCTGGCATTGTCGTTTGATCTGTTCTTTGCATCATAACTTTTTTTGGTTTTCTGTTGATTGTTGTTCTAGTAATCCGTCTACTCTTGTTGCTTTTGTTCAAGACCTTCTCTTAGTTCTGACGACATATATACAATATTATTTTCCTATTCGTTGCTATTCATCTTTCAGACAGTTATGCTGCTAATGTTCTCCATTACAACAGTTGTGTAGTCCATGATATCTTCTTATGTCCCAAAATTTGTAGTTCTAGAAAGGTTTTTTGTGCTAGGCCCATTTTTTGATTTCGAAAACTGAAATGGTTCACTTTCTATGACTGGCCAGGTTGTTGACTTTTTCTCTCCTTTTGAGTCACTGTTTCCCCAAGTGGGTCCTTTTGCAAAGAATAGATGCCTAGAGTCTTGCCTGTCCTTTTTCATTTGATGGTGGTAAGTTGGTAACTGACTTGCCATTTTGTGTGAAGCATTCAAGAGCTATGTAGCATCAGCCATGAGACAGACCATTTCAATGTCTTTATAATGTGATGCTATATGCTAAAATGGTTGCCTGACCAACACTCATTATAATGTTAACAGTCTCACCAAATGCTTGTGACTCCTACCTATTTTGTGCATTCCTTTTGTTCGTTACATGAGAGCTATGTACATCAAAATAACTGAGCTTAATGAGTACATCCCATAAACATATTCCTTTGTCATGGAACTTTTGTTTTAGTCAGGCTGTTGGCTTTCACAGACCATAGAATACCATGGTAGAAAGTTAATGGCTGATTGTCAAAAGTTAATACCCTGCAAGATAGCATTCTCAAAGAAATTCTTTTGTTCGATACGATGATTGACATTTAGATTCATTGTTGATACTACATATGAGCTAGCTCAATGTCATTGTGTTGTGAACCGCAGGTACTATCCCAGGAGCCAGCTGGCATGCTACACTACTTGTCTGGGGGAGCATGGGATCCACATGATATAAATATTCTTTCAACTGCTTGCGAGTCCTCTGTTCAGTGTTGGGATCTACGCTCAATGAAGTATATGCCTTTCTGCAATTCTCTATGACAATGTGTATTCTTATTTTATGAAACTTTGAGTGTTTAAAATATGGTCTTCAATACTAAATAGTAAATGCTCGTTCCCTGTAAAATGGGCTGATGCACACCTTTTTGTTTTTAATTGGAAAGATTTTATTCTCAATGGCTGAAAGTACAGAATAGCTATATACACATAGATTGACAAGACATAACCTTTGTAGATTCATCTTCTTAAATTTGGCATACTTGTATGCAGATATGATTCATCTTCTTCAATTTGGCATACTTGTATGAAGATACCCTTTGGTCATCTGTAACTGCTTTTCTACCAATGATCTCTAGAGATGTATGAATTCATGCACATCTGGACATGGACACTAAAAGTTTTTTCCCTGATCACAGCATCCTATGAAAACATCATGTGATTTGTATATTTAAGAGCTAATACTTGAGCAGTAATCAAATACTGATTGAATACATGGAAACCTGAAATTATCCATGATCCAATTACTTAGAAGATATTTGTGTTGATAAAGAGCTTCTGTTACACAAATAACACTAACATGGCAGTCTTAGAAGCAGCTGTTTATGCATCATTGAGGACAGCAATCAAGGGTTGGCCTTTAGGCATTATTGGCTGACCATTTGGGAACCATTGTATGTACTTTAGTCATTATTAAGGTTGCTTATAAGATGGTTTCATGTCTTGTATCCTTAGTTACTAAGTATTTCTACCAAAGATCTTTAGAGATGAAAGTGGATAAACTCGGAGGGAGCTTTGAGGCCAGGATTTCTGATGTGATTTCATATCGCATAGAAATCTGGGGTTTAACACCAAAGTTATTGCCCACTTTGTGGCATTTGCTGTTTTTGCCATTTGGGTAGCATGAAATTCGTATAGGCCAGAGGTTGTGACCTTTTGTACTAGTCATAAGGCCGCAGGGGCCATTTAAATGGCCACCCCACAATCCAATAATGTTCTTATTGCAATAACACAAGCAGTTAATGAGCAAGGAGTTGGACAACTTGGTTCCTCCCAAGACCCAGTGGAAGCTCATCTAGAAGGCGGTACAGGAGGTAATCAAATCCCTCATGATGAATTTCTTGTTGATATTCAAGTTTACGAATATCTCTGTTACCAACATAGAGATGAAAGTGGATAAACTCGGAGGGAGCTTTGAGGCCAGGATTTCTGATGTGATTTCATATCGCATAGAAATCTGGGGTTTAACACCAAAGTTATTGCCCACTTTGTGGCATTTGCTGTTTTTGCCATTTGGGTAGCATGAAATTCGTATAGGCCAGAGGTTGTGACCTTTTGTACTAGTCATAAGGCCGCAGGGGCCATTTAAATGGCCACCCCACAATCCAATAATGTTCTTATTGCAATAACACAAGCAGTTAATGAGCAAGGAGTTGGACAACTTGGTTCCTCCCAAGACCCAGTGGAAGCTCATCTAGAAGGCGGTACAGGAGGTAATCAAATCCCTCATGATGAATTTCTTGTTGATATTCAAGATTATCAATATCTCTCATATTTCAACATTACGCATAATATCGCGGATATTGCGATACATCGGGCAAAATCGAGGCCCGGGTGATATTATCGCAAAATAACGCTACCATTTTCGCATTTGAAAATATCACATATTGGTAAATAGCGCCGAGCATTATCGCTACACGTATCCGTGGTACCATCTTGGCAGGTGACAGGGCCGCAGCCAAAGCCCGGATTTTCACCTTTTTTGTCAGCCTTGCAAGTGGGTAGCGTGGGGTTTGAGAGCAAGAGTATACAGTTAGCCTTCAGCCAAAGACAGGAGGAGCAGATTTTATACATTATAACCTGTTTAGAAGCTGACGATTTCTCCTACAAGGGCGATTTGCAGGTATGGGCAACAGTTTGTTCTACTTATTTTGTTTTTTAAATTTTTTCATATGTATCCTTCATATTGGTAGTTAGGGACTGTTGTTTTAGCTGCCATAAAATTATTCTGGAGTGTGGATTGATTTCTTCAAATGTTTTATATTCTTTAACATGCTTTTTTAATTTTTTTCATTTATCAGTTTTCAACTTATCCCCCATTTTGAACATTTCATTTACTCTATTCGCAATTTACTATTACGCTTTACAATTAAATTTGATGCTTAATTTTTCATCGTTCATTTTGTGCCTAGGTTTGATCACACTTGAAGATTGAAAATGCTCGAGAAAATTGGATGCTATGTGGGAATATGGTGATCCCGGAGGGGGTTTTAAATTGACAAACTTTGTACTGTAAGTTGTGTAAGGTGAGAAATGATGGGGAATTACCTCATTAGGCCACTCACCTTGCAAGAATCCCGGACATGAAGTGGATATTACCCAACGCCAACGTTGTAAAATCATGCATAGCCGCCAACAAAGTGCTTGAGGATAAGGGTGGAGATTACAACAAAGCCAAGAAAGCTCAATTTACAAAGACAAGTGGAATATCTGAGGAGGGAATTTCAGATGCTTCAATTTCACCTTCTACCTCATCGTATTTTGTTCCTAGAACCACACCTCGTGCACAACCTTCTATCAAGTCATTGGTAAAACAAAAGGAGAAGGAAGAGGATGATAAGTTGGCGGGTAAGTGTTTCTTATGGAGTGACATTCCTTTAACATTGCCAAGAACAACCCATTCTATCTAGTATCAACCAATGTTTGATGCAGCTGCTGTTGTTGGCCCGGGTGCCAAGCCCCCTCTACCTATGAGGAGTTGAGAGGGCCTATCCTTCAAATGAAAAGATTGATTGTGCTAGTAGATTGAAGGAGCTTTTTATAGCATGGGAAATCACCGGATGTTTCGCGGATATTCTAGGAGTTGACGACGACTAAGGTGGACACTCTCTGAGTCTTGGTTAATTGGTCCCAGGTCAGCTGCCGTTAAATCTATTGATGCATCTGCACATGTTAAAGATGCAACATTGCTATGTGACTTATTGGATGAGTTAATTCGGGAGGTGGGTCCACAACATGTTGTCCAAGTCATAACGAACAACGCTGCTAACTATGTTGCTGCAGGTAGGATGCTTATGCAGAGGTATCCTACATTGTTTTGGACTCCTTGTGCTGCACATTGTATGGATTTGATTTTAGAGGATATGGGAAAAAATCCTTATATCAGGGACATTGTTGATTCGGCTAAGAGCATCACAAAATTCATATATAATCATGCATCTGTGCTTAGCTTGATGAGAAGATTCACAAATAACAGGGAGTTGGTGCGCCCTGCAATCATGCGCTTTGCCACTAGCTTCATATCTCTTCGATCTATCTTGGTTTGTATGCGGGACCTGAAGACGATGTTTGTTTCACACTTATCTTAAAGTGTAGAAACCTTGGCGAGTCTTACTAATTATCGAATTCCAGCCATAAAAAAATTGGCGATATTTTTGTAAAAATATTGAAATTTCTAAGGATTTTATATAGTTTCTAGAAAAAATTGGCGATGTTTAGAGTAAAATCATTTTATCCTATAGAATTTGGGCTAATTGTTTTGGAAAAAAATAGAAATTGACGAATCTTTCTTTGGAGAAAACCATAGAAAATTAGCCCCAATTTCATGCTCAGTTTTGATGATTTCATTTTCAGTTTGGCTGTGTTAGCTTAGAAGAGACCAGTGGAGAAGAAGAGAGGAAGTAGGGTATTGTTTGTTGTTCTTTATTGCAGGAAATTAGTGTCAAGTGGTTAAAATTTAAGCATTCTTCAACACTGTTGACATTCTTCACTCCCCGATGTTGAATTTTCAATTTTCAGATCTGATAATTATTTCCTTATGATTTCAAACAGAATTTTATGCCACTGTTATCATAGAATAATTACACACTCCCAGTGGCTGCACTTTACGCGGCTACGGTGGCTTGACTTCCCAGCCGTCACCTTCGTGCCTAGCCTCTTTGCTGACGCTTGCTCCAACTCGACCGATCTAAGCTTTGCAGCCCATGATCTTACACAGCAGCAGCCCAATCACACCCCGACGACTCCATGACCCAGCCTGTATGTTCTCTACATAGATCTTCTTTGCAGTCCGTGCCATACAAATATACGACGGCTAGACAGTCCGTACAATTGTACGACCTCTCTCTCCTTTTTTTTTAATTTCTTTGACCCCGCAGATGTTAATTTTCTTAAGCCTAGATCTGATCTCTAATTCCAATAAAATAATTTATTCTCAGATGCATGCACGGAAAACAAAAAATATTTCAGATCTGATTTTTATGAACAAAAATACACTGAGCTTAATAACAATGAATGCACAGCAGAAATAGGAATCCCATCACACAATTTGACACAGTAATTTTTGGGTAAATACCCCTGGAAAAAACACTGAAGGGAAAACCAACAAATGAGATATTTTCTTGATTATCGAGCCCACAAAGAATTTTGAATATTACAACTTTAAACTCACCTGTAAGCTGCCTTGAGAATCGTGCCAACACTTCCCAGCTACTGTACGACCTGCATTAATTGTTGTGTGCTGCCTTGGAAAACGTGTAGCCAGCCACACGTGCTGTTGTACGGATGCCTTGGGAACCGTACCCTCCTTGTCGTGGGATGCATGCTCTTTCCTCTTGCTGTCCTGTAATTTCTCTCCTCAAATTTTCTTCTCCTCCTTAGCTCACCAACTCTCACCTGTCACTATATGGGTCGATTTTTTTCCTCTAGGCTTCTTTTTAAAAATATCTCCAACCTCGTAATCTTCACCCCGATCTACGAATGAGATCAATCTAGATCAACGGTCATGATATAATCTAAAGTTCATTTAAATTTACTTTATGAACTTTAG
This sequence comes from Picea sitchensis, assembly GCA_010110895.2. Lineage (NCBI taxonomy): Eukaryota > Viridiplantae > Streptophyta > Pinopsida > Pinales > Pinaceae > Picea > Picea sitchensis. The sequence goes on from SNQJ01S0160584.1 coordinate 36,985, forward strand.
CTAAGCCAACACTAACTAATAATTAATTATTGTTCTTTTTAGAAAAAGTCACTTTATAAAAATAAAGTAAGCCTGAGAAAGTTGTCGGACAACTTCTGCATGTTTAGACTTTGAGCCAATGTAGAAGCACTTGCCTGAGCTACCAAAATTTAACACCCTCTTAGCGAGGAAGGTGTTCTGCACCACCCCCAACTTATCTCTGAAGAACATGAACTTCCCCTTTAACAAAGCTTTCGTGAGGATGTCTGCAATTTGTTCATCTGTAGAAATGTACTGAAGCTTCACATCTCCTCTCAGAACATAGTCCCGAATGAAGTGATAACTGATCTCGATATGCTTCGACCTGTCATGGAACACTGGATTGTCTGAGAGTTTAATGCGACTCTGATTATCATAGTGAATGATGGTTGGTTACAAATTCTGACCAAGTAATCCGATGAGAAACTTGCGAAGCCATATGGCCTCACAACTCGCCTGGGGATGGCTAGTTTCCATATACTCTGCCTCTACAGAGCACAATGCCACTAACTTTTACTTTCTGTTGAACGAAGACACAACTGTTGATCTCAAGCTGAAGCAACACCTTGAGGTTCTTTTCCTGTCAACTGCACTGCCTGCCCAATTCGATTCTGTGTAACCCATCAATCTGACTTCATCCCCCTAAACATAGCTCAGTCCATAATCTACTGTACCTCATAGGTACCTGAGCACATGTTTTGCTGCCACCTAGTGTACCCATCTCTGCTCAACCATAAACTGATTAAGGGTGTTGAAAACAAAACAAATATCCGGTCTAGTGTTGACTAAATACATCAAAGAACCAATCAACTGTCGATACAAGGTGGGATCAACCAACTCAGACTCAGAAGCATCTAACTTCTTCAAGTTGGTTTTCATAGGCATAGACATAGGCCTACAATCTGTCATCTCAAATCCCCTCAAGATATCCGCTGCATATTTTCCTTGTCCCAAGAAAATTTGACCTGTCCTCTGCCACACCTCCAATCCTAGAAAATAATGCATCAATCCGATGTCCTTCATCTCAAACTCCGAAGCAAGATCTTGTTTGCACCCCTCGATGGGCTTCTCTGACCTAGTAAGAAATAGGTCATCCACATATAAGACAAGAATAAGAGGATCCTTACCAACCAGAATGTAGTAAAGGTTGGGGTCCACCTCACTCTTTTCAAAGCCCATCTGCTGCAAGTAGTTATCGATCCTCGAATACCAAGCTCTGGGAACTTGCGTGAGCTCGTACAATGCTTTCTTCAATTTGCATACATGGGACTCTCTCTCATGCGCCTCAAAGCCTTGAGGATGCTCGATGTACACCTCCTCTTCAATGATCTCATTCAAAAGTGTGGTCTTTACATCCATCTAATGTATCGTCCACCCCATCTTTGCTGCAATGGAAATGGCTTCCCTGATAGAAGTGTACCTAGCAACTGGTGCGAAGGTCTCCTCATAATCAACTCCCTCTATTTGTTAGAACCTTCTTGCCACAAACCTTGCTTTGTATTTCTCCACACTGCCATCTTCCGCATGCTTGATCTTATAGATCCACTTCGAATTGACCATAGATTTCCCTTCTGGTTTTGGCACTTTATCCCATACATCATTCTTCATGATGGAGGAATACTCCTCCACCATTATATCCCACCACACCTGTCGCTCTGAAGCCTCTTTAGTGCTGGAAGGATCATAATCAATAATGTCACACATGAGTGCCATATAACTGGAATACTTTTGCGGTGTCTTGCTCTCCCTGAAAGTCTTCTTAGGAGCCTCCACATGCTCCTGAACATCTTTCAAGGTCTGTCGAAGCTATCTTGGCTTCTTCTTTCCTGAAGTGGCAGTGACCTCTTGTGTGGAAGGAGCCTCCTACTCTTCCTCTAGATCTGAAGACTGAGGACCTGTAACCTATGATGTAGATCTCTCCTCAACCTTTAGAGCCTCCTCCTTTGTCTTTGCTGGAGATGAATCATGTGACCTCCTAAAGGCCCTATCCTCCTCGAACTTCACATCCCGCCTCACAATTGTTTTCCTCAGTCCAGGAATATAGATCTGATAGGCCTTTGAAGTCTCA
>SNQJ01S0160585.1:0-20122 GCA_010110895.2 Picea sitchensis
GGGAATGGAAAGAAAGAAAATTCAGTGACAAGAAGGGAAGAGAAGCTCTCTTGCAAGCATTGCAAGAAAGAAGGGCATGATGATGACCATTGCTGGAAATTGCATCCTGAGAAGAGACTGGAGTGGTTCAAAAAAAGGAAAGGGAGGCAAACAGTTGCAGCAGCAGCACGGCCAACAGACTTGGGATCAAATTCGGGTGATGAGTCTAAAATCAAAGCAGTTGGTTTGACAGGTAAAATTGGTGATGGATATGATTCTAGAAGTAAATTGTTTCACATAAGGGTCATAATGAAGCATAATAAGGTAAACACATAGATATATAGTGGATCTCAATCTAACTTGATTTCAGAGGAAGTGGTTAAACAATTGGGATTAAACACTCAGATGCATCATAAACCTTACTCACTTAAATGGATAAGCAACAATCATAAATTGCACATAACAAAGCAACGCACTTTAAAGTTTGCAATTTCATCAAAATTTGTGGATGAGGTAATGTGTGATGTGGTTCTAGTCAATGAATGTGGAATGGTCTTAGGCGGTCCTTATTTGTATGATCGCAAAGAAATCTTCTACAGGGAACAGAATCAATATCACTTAACCAAAGGAAATGAATATGGTGTACATGCTCATCACTTAAAATCAAATCAATCTCTTCAAACAATGGAACAATTAATGAAGGAAACTAATGCAAGCAACACACCTATAATTGTGCCAAATCAAGCAATTGATCTTAAGCATGAACATGAGATGATTGTAGAATGAAATTCCAATCATACTTTGCTTCAAGATAAGTTAATGTCGTGCAAGTACTACAAACATATTAGCTCATTTGCAGTCCTATTTCTAATGTTATCATTGCTAATTTTTCAACGTGGATGGTAGTGGCTTCAGTAAGATGTGATAGAGTACAAGTGGCTAACAATATGTTGTTAGTTGTCATGGTTGTTTTTCAATTAATCTTGACGAGACAGGTGCACAGGACAGATTTTAAAGACACGGAACAAGTAGTGTGGCCTATCACGCACTTGATGATTGGTTAGTACTTAGTGGGGAGGCGTGATCTAAAATGGATCCAGGAAGGCCTAAAAATAAAATTTCTCAGAACTAGACAAAACCAGCGCCATTGTATCCATATCATCACGTTGATTCCAGCCATATAATGTTTTCCTCAAATGGACATCGTATGCGAAAGTTATCATGTTATGATCAAATTCCCAAAAAGGAAAAAAGTCAATTGGTCAAAATCAACGTTGATGTCAGCAGTACGATAGGTGACATAAGGATGATGTCAGCATGACATCATGATGATGTCATCATGCTGATGTGGCATCACCAAGAGGTGCCATGTGTCACTCAGATTCGACATTTTTGGGATGAGTTGGCATTGTACAGATTTTTCATGTGGCACTGTACGGATGACACATGGCAGTTCGTACATGATGTGGCCAATGACAGGATGACACATGGTAGTATGAATGAAAGCTGGGTTGTACAGATGTTGATGTGGCAGGGTGATTGTGCAGTATGGATGTGATGTGGCAGATAGGTGGATGTACGATGGATGATGTGGTAGGTGACTGGATAGGTGACATGGTTGTACGAAAGCTAACGTGGCAGCTGACTAGGTTGTACGTGGGTGATGTGGCATGATGATTGGATGTTGATTGTGTCATTGAATGTATTGGTACAAACCAATCCCGAAGCGACATGTAGCCCAATCAGAGGGTGCCACATGGCACCTCGGATATTGTCAAGGACGGTTGGATTAAAAATTTTGTTATGGGTCGAGGGATTCGAACCCCTAACCTCATGGGATGAGAAACGTTTTTGCAACCAGCGGCGGACCAAACATGATAGGGTGGTACTTGTTATGCCATCTGACATATACACCTTTTAATTTTTTGGTGTGGATAGTCTGGGGTAAGCCTTGGTCGGCGGGGGCCATTCCAGTGGAGCACGTGGGAGCCTTAGCTCAAGGCACATTGTCATACGACCAGCGCAGCAATATAAGACCATGGCTCAATAGTTAGTGCCTAGTCCGAGGTCACATAGAAACGACCATATGACTAGGGGCTCGGATAAAGGGGATTGCGCCCAGTATTTTCCCATTTTTGGGTTTTAAACTATATTATATAAATTTTAAATGATTTTAGCCTGATTTTGGGAGATTTTGGTCATTTTGGAAGATTTGGAGCTCTTTTTTGAGGTCATATCTTGGGAGGAAGTTGGGAGGATGTTACCAACTTCAAATCTATATAAACCATAGGTTCTTGGCAGCCTGAGAGAGGTTTAGAAGAGGAGAAATGTTATATAATTATGAACCCAAAGTCAATTTTATGCAGGGAAGCCATTGAGGAGAGGAACTTTGCAGACCAATTCTGGGAGCTTCAATTAACCATTGTATCACATTTTTGCGAAAAAGTGTAGCAAGGCAGTGGAAGGCTAGAAGTAGTGGAAAGTAGCTACGATGAGCAGAAAGCTAAATACCAGAATACCAGTAGTGAATATGAATTAGATTCCAACTAGAGGAAGAAGCAAAAGGGTCTATAAGCTTTGAGTGTGGGAAAAGACAAAGCAGGAAGAAAATAGAAACATAATCAAGAAACCATAGAAGAGGAATCAAGAAGCAGCCAAGGGATTGATACAAATTGGGGGAAATGTAATGGGAAAGGGATAATTGTTGATTATAACTATTGTTGTTGCTTAGATACTACTGTTTTTTTGTTGCATAGTTGTTAAGTAAACGAGTTGATTCTGAGATCTAGCATTATTATTGAGAGTTGTTAGACTGTTGTTGCTTGATTCTCGTTCTTATTTTGTAATTGGTTTTGTTGTATAAGTTTTGATATGAAATAAATACTCCATGTACACCAATCTGATGATATGATAATACAAAATGGATTATTCGGGCATCCAAAAAAAATTTATTATATGGATGAATGCATGATCTTTCTTCTATGCGACCTGTGTTTTTTTTGTGTAGTTTCTAGTTGTGATATTGTTTAACAAGCTTATGTGATGTATGCACTTATATTTATGTTGCACAACATGTATTATTGAATGCATAACCTCATTTATCCTTCTAATTATATGATATTTCACATTTAATTTTGAATCTGCCTTGTAATATGCTATATCTAATGGTGTGTCGTCGTTAACTCACTTTATTATACAAATGATCCAGGTGAATCATCTCAAAGTCAATATATTCAAAGTATTCAAATGGAAAATTAAAGTTTACAAAGTGGAAGAGATCATCATCATCTTCGTTGACATTAGATTCAGGAAAAACGACCTCTAGGTGACAAAGATATGAACAATTGAAGTTTTGTCAAAGTTGGTGGAAAATAGTTAAAAATGGTTTACAAATTATTTGGTTTGGATTAAAAAAAAAGGGGTGGTCATGACCTTGCCAACGCAAAGGCATCCCGTTGGTATTTTTAAGTATTAAAATCCATATGTTAAAAACCCATATTATAAATCCAAATGTCAATTTAATAGCTGTAATGGATTTAAAATCATATATAAAGCGTGTAATACAACTATATGTTAAAACATATGGGGTGAATGAAATATATATTAAACCATGTATTAAAATGGTGCGCTTGATTTATATGTGCATATAATTTATACCAAACTATGTCATATATAATCCAAAAATGGCGTGCATATATGTGTATATAGGGGAAGCCGTAGCGGGTTTGACCCCGAGACTTCCACAATTGATGCCAATCTTAGAATATCCATATTCTTCCCTAGATCCATAATCGATGTCAATCTTAGAATATCCATCTTCTTCCCTAGATTTTTTGAACTAGAAGATAACCAACATCTCATGGCAGAAATAGGGAAGGAGAAACAGCTAAAAACTCTACACGTCTTCCAAAAGGACAAGATCTGAGTTCAGATAGGTTGCAGGTTGAATTTTTTCTCAAATGCTTTGACTACATTGAGGCGGATCTTCACAGGGTAGGAAGAAACTCAACTCTTTGGGAAAATCTTATCTACTTTCAACACCACTTTTATTATGTACATTCCAAAAATGGAAAATCCCACTACATTTGAGAATTTCCATCCAATATCACTATGCCATAGTATCTATAATATCATCACAAATATCAACTCATGTAGGATCAAAGAAATTATCTTTAAGATGATCTCTCTGTAGCAATTTAGCTTCCTTGAAGAGCACCAAATACATGAGGAAATTGGTGTTTCACAAGAAGGTTTACACTTTGTGAAAACAAAAAATATTAAGTTAAAGAAACACAAAGTAGACCTATCCAAGTTCTTTGAAATAGTCAGTTGGATCTTCCTTAGACTCATTCTCATCTATATGGGTTTCATCCTACTATGTGGCATGGATGATGGCTTGCATCAACATTGTGACATTCTTAGTCTTAATAAATGGATCGGCCTCACCTGCTGTCCAACTCAAAGAAGAATTGGGCAAGGATGTCCCCTCTCCCCTCTTCTCTTCCTCCAAGTAGTTGAGGGATTAAGAAAGGCTCTCAAGGAAAATACAACAAATAGCTCATTTAAAGGCATTCTCACTATAAATCGTGCTATTTTTCACACCTAAATTTTTACGATGAAATCATAATATTCTATGATAGCTCCAAATGCATGGTGGACAAACTCAAAGAAATATTATAAACCTTTTTTCATAGCCATGGGTATGGTCATAAATTCCTCCAAGTCTTTGATGATTAGTTGGGGTCTCTCGTAGCATGAAAAACACTACTTAAATCAAATTTTCCCTTTTGTCAATTCGTACTTTGAGGCTAGTCTCAAACACTTGGGATTCCATTTAAAGTATAACCTATACCTAAAGGGGATATTGACAAACACTTATATCCAAGATCGAAAAAAAAATGAACACCTGGTGCAACAGATGGCTATCACATAGTGATCGTCTAGTTCTTGTAAAAATTTTCCTTGATTCCATCCCAGTTATGGATTTATATGTTCGAGGAACCAAGAGAAGAAAGGAAAGGCACTAGTCTCCTAGAGAAAATTGGATATCCCTAAAAGACAAGGTGGTTGGGGTCTCAAAAAAAAAATTCTCTTCTCCAAAGGGCTAGCATCAAAGAATGTTTAGAAGCTTATCTAAGGAAAGGGGTTATCGAAAAAGGTTATAAAATATAATTAATTCAACCCACTTTCTATAATTATTGGATTGAATCTGGAAAACTAAAAATTCCAGTCCTCCTCCATCATCTGGAAATCCACCACTGCAACCTTCCCTCTAATTGGAAACTGATTAATTTGGAGGGTTGGGGAAAGAAGAGAAGGTAAAACTTGGCTTTGACCCTTGGATTAGAAGTAAATATCAGCATAGGATACCCATCCCTCACATCCTCAATATAAGATAAAATGGTTTTTATTGTTGTTCCCTTATTTTTGGAGAACGTTCAAATTTAAAGAAGGATCACATTTTTGTGGGAAAGTGTAGCAAGGTAGTGGAAGTCTAGAAGCAGTGGAAAGTAGCTACGATGAGAAGAAAGATAAATACCAGAATACTAGTAGTGAATATGAATTAGATTCCAACTAAGGAAGAAGCAAAGGTCACTAAGATTTGAGTGTGGGAAAAGCGAGAATGATAGAAACATAATCAAGGAAAACCACAGAAGAGGAATCAAGAAGCTGATGAGGTTTGATACAAATTGGGAAATGTAATGGGAAGGGATAATTGATTTGATTATCACTATTGTATTTATTGCTTAAATTCTATTGTTTTGTTACATAGTTGTTAAGTAAGCGAGTTGATTGAGATATAACGTGTGTGGCAGTTGTTAGATTGTTGTTGCTTGATTCTAGTTCTTATTTTGTAGTGGTTTTGTTGTAAGTTTTGATATGAAATAAATACTCCATGTACACTAGTCTGTGATATGATAATACAAAATGGATTATTCGAGGGCATTAAAAAAAAATTATTATATGGATGAATGCATGATCTTTCTTCTGTGCAAATTGTCTTGTTTTGTGTAGTTGTTAGTTGTGATATTGTTTAACAAGCTTATGTGATGTATGCACTTATATTTATGTTGCACAACATGGATTATTGAATGCAACCTCGGCTACATCCTTCTAATTATATATGATATTTCCGTTTAATTTTTTAGAGATTACCTTGTAATACGATTATATCTAATGGTGTGTCATGGATTAACTCACTTTGTGCCACAGTGAAATGCAATTGGATCATCTCAAAATTCAATAGAGTTAAAATATTCAAATGGAAAAGTAAAACTTACAAAGTGGAAGATGTGTGACTTTCGGTGACATTCTTTTCGGAAAAACGACCTACAGGTGACAAAGATATGAACAATTGAAGTTTTGTCAAAGTTGGTGGAAAATAGTTAAAAATGGTTTACAAATTATTTGGTTTGGATAAAAAAAAGGGGTGGTCAATGGCCTAGCCCTTGAACTTGCCAACAACTTTGAGGCATCCAACACAGTATTTTAAGTGTAAAAACCATAAAGTTAAAAACCCATATATAAATCAAATCATCGAGCTTTAATAATGGCAGCACCATAATGGTTAAAATCATATAAAACGTGTATGTCTATTATATGTTATTGTATAGGGTGCATGAAAATATATATATTAAACCATGTATTAAAATGGCCTGATTTATATGTGCATATAATTTATATAGCTATGTATATAATCCAAAATAGGCGTGCATATATGTGTAATATGGTTTGACCTCGGGACTTCCACAATTGATTCCAATCTTAGAATATCCATATTCTTCCCTAGATACATAATCGATGTCAATCTTAGAATATCCATCTTCTTCCCTAGATTTTTTGAACTAGAAGATAACCAACATCTCATGGAAGAAATAGGGAAGGAGAAACAGCTAAAAACTCTACACATCTTCCAAAAGGAAAAGATCTCAGATCCAGATAGGTTACCCGTTGATTTTTTTCTCAAATGCTTTGACTACATTGAGGTGGATCTTCACAGGGTAGTGAAAGAAACTCAACTCTTTGGGAAAATCTTATCTACTTTCAACACCACTTTTATTATGTACATTCCAAAAACTGAAAATCCCACTACATTTGAGAATTTTCATCCAATATCACTCTGCAATAGTATCTATAATGCTAATAAATTACAAATATCAACTCATGTAGGATCAAAGAAATTATCTTTAAGATGATCTCTTTGTAGCAGTTTAGCTTCCTTGAAGAGCACCAAATACATGAGGAAATTGAGATTAATTTCACAAGAAGGTTTACTTTGTGAATAATATAAAAAAATTAAGTTAAAGAAGAGACAAAGTAGACCTATCCAAGTTCTTTGAAATAGTCAGTTGGATCTTCCTTAGACTCATTCTCATCTATATGGGTTTCATCCTACTATGTGGCGTGGATGATGGCTTGCATCAACATTGTGACATTCTTAGTCTTAATAAATGGATCGGCCTCACCTTTATTCAACTCCAAAAAGGAACTCATGCAAGGATGTCCACTCTCCCCTCTTCTCTTCCTCAGTGAAAGTTGGATTAAGAAAGGCTCTCAAGGAAGCTACAACAAATAGATCATTTAAAGGTATTCTCATTATAAATCTTGCTATGTTTCACACCTACATTTTTACGATGAAATCATAATATTCTATGATAGCTACAAATGCATGGTGGACAAACTCAAAGAAATTATAAACCTTTTTTTTCATAACCATGGGTATGGTCATAAATTCCTCCAAGTCTTTGATGATTAGTTGGGGTCTCTCGTAGCATGAAAAACACTACTTAAATCAAATTTTCCCTTTTGTCAATTCGGACTTTGAGGCTAGTCTCAAACACTTGGGATTCCATTTAAAGTATAACCTATACCTAAAGGGGATATTGACAAACACTTATATCCAAGATCGAAAAAAAAAATGAACACATGGCGCAACAGATGGCTATCACATAGTGATTGGCTAGTTCTTGTAAAATTTGTCCTTGAGGCCATACCAGTTATGGATTTATATGTTTGGGGAACCAAGAGAAGAAAGGAATGGCACTAGTCTCCTAAAGAAAATTGGATATCCCTAAAAGACAAGGTGGTTGGGGTCTCAAAAAAAAAATTCTCTTCTCCAAAGCGTTAGCATCAAAGAATGTTTAGAATCTTATCTAAGGAAAGGGGTTATCGAAAAATGTTATAAAATATAATTAATTCATCCCACTTTCTATCAAATATTGGATTTGAAACCCAAACTAAAAATTCCAGTCCTCCTCCATCATCTGGAAAGTCGACATTGAATCCTTCCCTCTAATTGGAAACTAGATAATTTGGAGGGTTGGGAAAGAAGAGAAGGTAAAACTTGGTTTGACCCTTGGATTAGAAGTAAATATCAGCATAGGCTACCCATCCCTCACATCCTCAATATAAGATAAAATGGTTTTTATTGTTGTTCCCTTATTATTTTTGAAGCGTTCAAATTTACAGAAGGATCACATTTTTGCGGGAAAGTGTAGCAAGGCAGTGGAAGGCTAGAAGTAGTGGAAAGTAGCTACGATGAGCAGAAAGATAAATACCAGAATACCAGTAGTGAATATTAATTAGATTCCAACTAGAGGAAGAAGAAAAAAGGTCTATAAGCTTTGAGTGTGGGAAAATACAAAGCAGGAAAGCAATAGAAACATAATCAAGAAACCATAGAAGAGGAATCAAGAAGCAGCCAAGGGAATGATACAAATTGCGTAAAATGTAATGGGAAAGGGATAGTAGTTGATTCTCTCTATTGTTGATGATTAGATTCTATTGTTTTTTTTGTTGCATAGTTGTTAAGTAAACGAGTTGATTCTGAGATCTAGCATTATTATTGAGATTTGTTAGACTATTGTTTCTCGATTCTCCATTCTTATTTTTGTTAATTGGTTTTTGTATAAGTTTTGAAATGAAATAAATACTCCATGTACACCAATATGCTATATGATAATACAAAATGGATTATTAGGGCATCAAAAATTATTATATGGATGAATGCATGATCTTTCTTCTATGCAAATTGTGTTTTTGTGCTTAGTTTCTAGTTGTGATATTGTTTAACAAGCTTATGTGATGTATGCACTTATATTTATGTTGAACAACATGGATTATTGAATTCATAACCTCATTTATCCTTCTAATTATATGATATTTCACATTTAATTTTGAATCTTCCTTGTAATACGCTATATCTAATGGTGTGTCGTCGTTAACTCACTTTACTATACAAATGATCCAGGTGGATCATCTCAAAAATAGATAGAGTTAAAGTATTCAAAATGGAAATTAAAGCTTACAAGTGGAAGAGCTCGTCAGCTGACTTTAAGGTGACTTTCGTTTCAGGAAAAACGACCTCTCGGTGACAAAGATATTAACAATTGAAGTTTCGTCAAAGTTGGTGGAAAATAGATAAAAATGGTTTACAAATTATTTGGTTTGGATAAAAAAAAATGGGGGTGGTCAACGGCCTAGCCCTTGACCTTACCAACACCGAGGCATCCAATTGTATTTTTAAGTATTAAAAACCATATGTTAAAAAACTCATAACATAAATCCAAATGTCAAACTTTAATAGTCAAACGCACCATAATGGATTTAAAAATCATATAAAACGTATGTAATACAACTATATGTTAAAACATATGGGGTGAATGAAATATATATTAAACCATGTATTAAAATGGTGCGCTTGATTTATATGTGCATATAATTTATACCAAACTATGTCATATATAATCCAAAAATGGTGTGCATATATGTGTATATAGGGGAAACTTGTGAGGTTTGACCAGGGACTTTCTGATTGATGCCAATCTTAGAATATCCATATTCTTCCCTAGATCCATAATCGATGTCAATCTTAGAATATCCATCTTCTTCCCCAAATTCATGGATATGGACGATAACCACTTTCTCATGGAAAAAGTAGGGAAAGCGACTAAAACTCTACATCTTTAAAGGGACAGATCTGGTTCTGAATGGGTTACCATTGATTTTTTTTCTCAAATGCTTTGACTACATTGAGGTGGATCTTCACAGGGTAGTGGAAGAAACTCAAATCTTTGGGAAAATCTTATCTACTTTCAACACCACTTTTATTATGTACATTCCAAAAATGGAAAATCCTACTACATTTGAGAATTTCCATCCAATATCACTCTGTAATAGTATCTATAATATCATCACAAATATCAACACATGTAGGATCAAAGAAATTATCTTTAAGATGATCTCTCTGTAGCAGTTTAGCTTCATTGAAGAGCACCAAATACATGAGGAAATTGGTGTTTCACAAGAAGGTTTACACTTTGTGAAAACAAAAAAATTAAGTTAAAGAAACACAAAGTAGACCTATCCAAGTTCTTTGAAATAGTCAGTTGGATCTTCCTTAGACTCATTGTCATCTATCTGGGTTCCATCCTACTATGTGGCGTGGATGATGGCTTGCATCAACACTGTGACATTCTTAGACTTAATAAATGGATCGGCCTCACCTTTATTCCGCTCCAAAAGAGGAACTCTCCAAAGGATGTCCCCTCACCCTCTTCTCTTCCTCCCACGATGGTTGAGGATTAAGAAAGGCCTCAAGGAAGCTACAACAAATAGCCCATGTAAAGGTATTCTCACTACAAATCTTGCTATGTTTCACACCAACATTTTTACGATGAAATCATAATATTCTATTATAGCTCCAAATGCATGGTGGACAAACTCAAAGAAATTATAAACCTTTTTTTCATAGCCATGGGTATGGTCATAAATTCCTCCAAGTCTTTGATGATTAGTTGGGGTCTCTCAGAGCATGAAAAACACTACTTAAATCAAATTTACCCTTTTGTCAATTCGGACTTTGAGGCTAGTCTCAAACACTTGGGATCCCATTTAAAGTATAACCTATACCTAAAGGGGATATTGACAAACACTTATATCCAAGATCGAAAGAAAAATGAACAACTGGCGCAACATATGGCTATCACATAGTGATCGTGTAGTTCTTGTAAAATTTGTCCTTGAGGCCATACCAGTTATGGATTTATATGTTTGGGGAACCAAGAGAAGAAAGGAATGGCACTAGTCTCCTAGAGAAAATTTGATATCCCTAAAAGACAAGGTGGTTGGGGTATCAAAAGAAAAATCAATTCTCAAAGCTAGCATCAAAGAATGTTTAGAATCTTATCTAAGGAAAGGGGTTATCGAAAAATGTTATAAAATATAATTAATTCATCCCACTTTCTATCAAATATTGGATTTGAACCCCAAACTAAAAATTCCAGTCATCCTCCATCATTTGGAAAGTCGACATTGAAGCCTTCCCTCTAATTGGAAACTAGATAATTTGGAGGGTTGGGAAAGAAGAAAAGGTAAAACTTGGTTTTGACCCTTGGATTAGAAGTAAATATCAGCATAGACTACCCATCCCTCACATCCTCAATATAATATAAAAGGGTTTTTATTGTTGGCTGTTCCCTTATTTTTGAGGCACGTTCAGAATTCTGAGGAAGGATCACATTTTGAGGAAAAGTGTAGCAAATGGAATTAGAGGCTAGAAGCCAGGTGGAAAGGAAGTAGCTGTTGACGAGAAGATAAATACAGGAGATACCGTTAGTGAATATGAATTAGATTCCAACTAGAGGAAGAAGCAAAATGGTCTATAAGCTTTGAGTGTGGGAAAAGACAAAGCAGGAAAGCAATAGAAACATAATCAAGAAACCATAGAAGAGGAATCAAGAAGCAGCCAAGGAAATTATACAAATTGGGAAAAATGTAATGGGAAAGGGATAATTGTTGATTATCACTATTTTTGTTGCTTAGATTCTATTGTTTTTTTTGTTGCATAGTTGTTAAGTAAACAAGTTGATTCTGAGATCTAGCATTATTATTGAGAGTTGTTGAAACATTTGTTGGTTGATTCGTTATTATTTTGCCATTGGTTTTTGAGTTTTGATATGAAATAAATACTCCATGTACCTGTCTGAATAGCGTGTACAGTGATTATTTGGGCATCAAAAAAATTATTATATGGATGAATGCATGATCTTTCTTCTATGTGACCTGTCTTTTTTTGTGTAGTTTCTAGTTGTGATATTGTTTAACAAGCTTATGTGTCTTATGTCACTTATATTTATGATGTTGCACAACATGGATTATTGAATGCATAACCTCAATTATCCTTCTAATTATATGATATTTCACATTTAATTTTGAATCTGTCTTGTAATACACTATATCTAATGGTTTGTCATCGTTAACTCACTTTATTATACAAATGATATAGGTGTATCATCTCAAAATTCAATAGAGTTAAAAGTATTCAAATGAAAAAAGTACAAAGAGTTTACAAGTGGAATATAGATGGAGTAAACTTCTGGGTTGACATTTGTTCAGGAAAAACGACCTCTAAATTGTGCAGATATGGCTCAATTGAAGTTCAGGTCAAATTTGGTGAAAATAGTTAAAAATGGTTTGCAAATTATTATTTGGTTTAGGATAAAAAAGCAGGGGTGGTCAGCGGCTAGCCACTTGATACTTAACCATAGAATATAGTATTTTTAAGTATTAAAAACCATATGTTAAAAACCCAAAACATAAACCAAATGTCAAACTTTAATAATGGCAGCACCATAATGGATTTAAAAATCATATAAATCCATTATGTAATACAACTATATGTTAAAACATATGGGGTGCATGAAATATATATTAAACCATGTATTAAAATGGTGCGCTTGATTTATATGTGCATATAATTTATACCAAACTATGTCATATATAATCCAAAAATGGCGTGCATATATGTGTATATAGGGGAAGCCCGCGAGTTTGACCCCAGGACCTCCTGAGGTGGTTGATCTTAGAATATCCATATTCTTCCCTAGATCCATAATCGATGTCAATCTTAGAATATCCATCGTCTTCCCTAGATTTTTTGAACTAGAAGATAACCAACATCTCATGGCAGAAATAGGGAAGGAGAAACAGCGAAAAACTCTACACATCTTCCAAAAGGAAAAGATCTCAGTTCCAGATAGGTTACCGTTGATTTTTTTTTCTCAAATGCTTTTGACTACATTTGGTAGGATCTTCCACAGGGTAGTGGAAGAAACTCAACTCTTTGGGAAAATCTTATCTACTTTCAACACCACTTTTATTATGTACATTCCAAAAATGGAAAATCCCACTACATTTGAGAATTTCCATCCAATATCACTCTGCAATAGTATATATAATATCATCACAAATATCAACTCATGTAGGATCAAATAAATTATCTTTAAGATGATCTCTCTGTAGCAGTTTAGCTTCATTGAAGAGCACCAAATACATGAGGAAATTGGTGTTTCACAAGAAGGTTTACACTTTGTGAAAACGAAAAAAATTAAGTTAAAGAAAGACAAAGTAGACCTATCCAAGTTCTTTGAAATAGTCAGTTGGATCTTCCTTAGACTCATTCGCATCTATCTGAGTTTCATCCTACTATGTGGTGTGGATGATGGCTTGCATCAACACTGTGACATTCTTAGTCTTAATAAATCGATCGGCCTCACCTTTATTCAACTCCAAAAAAAAGAACTCTCCAAGGATGTCCCCTCTCCCCTCTTCTCTTCACTCCAAGTAGTTGAGGAGTTAAGAAAGGCTCTCAAGGAAGCTACAAAAAATAGCTCATTTAAAGGTATTCTCACTAAAAATATTGCTATGTTTCACACCTACATTTTTACAATGAAATCATAATATTCTATGATAGCTACAAATGCATGGTGGACAAACTCAAAGAATTATAAACCTTTTTTTCATAACCATGGGTATGGTCATAAATTCCTCCAAGCCTTTGATGATTAGTTGGGGTCTCTCAGAGCATGAAAAACACTACTTAAATCAAATTTTCCCTTTTGTCAATTCGGACTTTGAGGCTAGTCTCAAACACTTGGGATTCCATTTAAAGTATAACCTATACCTAAAGGGGATATTGACAAACACTTATATCCAAGATCGAAAGAAAAATGAACACATGGCGCAACAGATGGCTATCACATAGTGATCGTCTAGTTCTTGTAAAAAATTTCCTTGAGGCCATCACAGTTATGGATTTATATGTTCGGGGAACAAAGAGAAGAAAGGAATGGCACTAGTCTCCTAGAGAAAATTGGATATCCCTAAAAGACAAGGTGGTTTGGGTCTCAAAAAAAAAATATTCTCTTCTCCAAAGCGCTAGCATCAAAGAATGTTTAGAAGCTTATCTAAGGAAAGGGGTTATCGAAAAAGGTTATAAAATATAATTAATTAATCCCACTTTCTATCAAATATTGGATTTGAAACCCAAACTAAAAATTCCAGTCCCTCCCTCCATCATTTGGAAAGTCGACATTGAAGCCTTCTCTCTAATTGGAAACTAGATAATTTGGAGGGTTGGGAAAGAAGAGAAGGTAAAACTTGGCTTTGACCCTTGGATTAGAAGTAAATATCAGCATAGGCTACCCATCCCTCACATCCTCAATATAAGATAAAATGGTTTTTATTGTTGTTCCCTTATTTTTGGAGAACGTTCAAATTTACAGAAGGATCACATTTTTGCGGGAAAGTGTAGCAAGGCAGTGGAAGGCTAGAAGTAGTGGAAAGTAGCTACGATGAGCAGAAAGTTAAATACCAGAATACTAGTAGTGAATATGAATTAGATTCCAACTAGAGGAAGAAGCAAAAAGGTCTATAAGCTTTAAGTGTGGGAAAAGACAAAGCAATAAAGCAATAGAAACATAATCAAACCATAGAGAGGAATCAAAGAAGGCATTGAGTTGATACAAATTGGGGAAAGTGTAATGGGAAAGGGATAATTGTTGATTATCACTATTGTTGTTTCTTAGATTCTCTTGTTTTTTTGTTGCATAGTTGTTAAGTAAACGAGTTGATTCTGAGATCTAGCATTATTATTGAGAGTTGTTACACTGTTGTTGCTTGATTCTCATTCTTATTTTGTAATTGGTTTTGTTGTATAAGTTTTGATATGAAATAAATACTCCATGTACACCAATCTGTGATATTATAATACAAAATGGATTATTAGGGCATCAAAAAATTTATTATATGGATGAATGCATGATCTTTCTTCTATGCGACCTTTCTTTTTTGTGTAGTTTCTAGTTTTGATATTGTTTAACAAGCTTATGTGATGTATGCACTTATATTTATGTTGCACAAAATGGATTATTGAATGCATAACCTCATTTATCCTTCTAATTATATGATATTTCACATTTAATTTTGAATCTTCCTTGTAATACGCTATATCTAATGGTGTGTCGTCGTTAACTCACTTTATTACACAAATGATCGAGGTCAATCATCTCAAAATTAAATAGATTTAAGAGTATTCAAATGGAAAAGTAAAGTTTACAAAGTGGAAGAGATCGTCAACAAATTTCCGGTGACATTCATTTCAGGAAAAATGACCTCCAGGTGATAAAGATATGAACAATTGAAGTTCCGTTAAAGTTGGTGGAAAATAGTTAAAAATGGTTTACAAATTATTTGGTTTGGATAAAAAAAAAGGAGTGGTCAAGGGACTAGCCCTTATTGCCAACACTGAGGCATCCCCTTGGTATTTTTAAGTATTAAAAACCATATGTTAAAAAACCCATAACATAAATCCAAATGTCAAACTTTAATATCCAAACGCACCATAATTGATTTAAAAATCATATAAAACGTATGTAATACAACTATATGTTAAAACATATGGGGTGCATAAAATATATATTAAACCATGTATTAAAATGGTGCGCTTGATTTATATGTGCATATAATTTATACCAAACTATGTCATATATAATCCAAAATAGTTGATGCATATATGTGTATATAGAGAGCATGAGGTTTGACCCAGGAACTTCCACAATTGATGCCAATCTTAGAATATCCATATTCTTCCCTGGATCCATAATCGATGTCAATATTAGAATATCCATCTTCTTCCCTAGATTAGAATATCCATATTCTTCCCTAGATCCATAATCGATGTCAATCTTAGAATATCCATCTTCTTCCCTAGATTTTTTGAACTAGAAGATAACCAACATCTCATGGCAGAAATAGGGAAGGAGAAACAGCTAAAAACTCTACACGTCTTCCAAAAGGACAAGATCTCAGTTCCAGATAGGTTACCCGTTGATTTTTTTCTCAAATGCTTTGACTACATTGAGGCGGATCTTCACAGGGTAGGAAGAAACTCAACTCTTTGGGAAAATCTTATCTACTTTCAACACCACTTTTATTATGTACATTCCAAAAATGGAAAATCCCACTACATTTGAGAATTTCCATCCAATATCACTATGCCATAGTATCTATAATATCATCACAAATATCAACTCATGTAGGATCAAAGAAATTATCTTTAAGATGATCTCTCTGTAGCAATTTAGCTTCCTTGAAGAGCACCAAATACATGAGGAAATTGGTGTTTCACAAGAAGGTTTACACTTTGTGAAAACAAAAAATATTAAGTTAAAGAAACACAAAGTAGACCTATCCAAGTTCTTTGAAATAGTCAGTTGGATCTTCCTTAGACTCATTCTCATCTATCTGGGTTTCATCCTACTATGTGGCATGGATGATGGCTTGCATCAACACTGTGACATTCTTAGTCTTAATAAATGGATCGGCCTCACCTTTATTCAACTCCAAAAAAAGGAACTCTCCAAGGATGTCCCCTCTCCCCTCTTCTCTTCCTCCCAGTAGTTGAGGGATTAAGAAAGGCTCTCAAGGAAAATACAACAAATAGCTCATTTAAAGGCATTCTCACTATAAATCGTGCTATTTTTCACACCTAAATTTTTACGATGAAATCATAATATTCTATGATAGCTCCAAATGCATGGTGGACAAACTCAAAGAAATTATAAACCTTTTTTTCATAGCCATGGGTATGGTCATAAATTCCTCCAAGTCTTTGATGATTAGTTGCGGTCTCTCAGAGCATGAAAAACACTACTTAAATCAAATTTTCCCTTTTGTCAATTCGTACTTTGAGGCTAGTCTCAAACACTTGGGATTCCATTTAAAGTATAACCTATACCTAAAGGGGATATTGACAAACACTTATATCCAAGATCGAAAGAAAAATGAACACCTGGCGCAACAGATGGCTATCACATAGTGATCGTCTAGTTCTTGTAAAAATTTTCCTTGATTCCATCCCAGTTATGGATTTATATGTTCGGGGAACCAAGAGAAGAAAGGAAAGGCACTAGTCTCCTAGAGAAAATTGGATATCCCTAAAAGACAAGGTGGTTGGGGTCTCAAAAAAAAAATTCTCTTCTCCAAAGGGCTAGCATCAAAGAATGTTTAGAAGCTTATCTAAGGAAAGGGGTTATCGAAAAAGGTTATAAAATATAATTAATTCAACCCACTTTCTATCAAATATTGGATTTGAATCCCAAACTAAAAATTCCAGTCCTCCTTCATCATCTGGAAAGTCGACATTGAAGCCTTCCCTCTAATTGGAAACTAGATAATTTGGAGGGTTGGGAAAGAAGAGAAGGGAAAACTTGGCTTTGACCCTTGGATTAGAAGTAAATATCAGCATAGGCTACCCATCCCTCACATCCTCAATATAAGATAAAATGGTTTTTATTGTTGTTCCCTTATTTTTGGAGAACGTTCAAATTTAAAGAAGGATCACATTTTTGTGGGAAAGTGTAGCAAGGTAGTGGAAGTCTAGAAGCAGTGGAAAGTAGCTACGATGAGAAGAAAGATAAATACCAGAATACTAGTAGTGAATATGAATTAGATTCCAACTAGAGGAAGAAGCAAAAAGGTCTATAAGATTTGAGTGTGGGAAAAGAGAAAGCAGGAAAGCAATAGAAACATAATCAAGAAACCATAGAAGAGGAATCAAGAAGCAGCCAAGGGATTGATACAAATTGGGGGAAATGTAATGGGAAAGGGATAATTGTTGATTATCACTATTGTTGTTGCTTAGATTCTATTGTTTTTTTGTTGCATAGTTGTTAAGTAAACGAGTTGATTCTGAGATATAGCATTATTATTGAGAGTTGTTAGATTGTTGTTGCTTGATTCTCGTTCTTATTTTGTAATTGGTTTTGTTGTATAAGTTTTGATATGAAATAAATACTCCATGTACACCAATCTTCGATATGATAATACAAAATGGATTATTCGGGCATTCAAAAAAAAATTATTATATGGATGAATGCATGATCTTTCTTCTATGCGACCTGTCTTTTTTTGTGTAGTTTCTAGTTGTGATATTGTTTAACAAGCTTATGTGATGTATGCACTTATATTTATGTTGCACAACATGGAGTATTGAATGCATAACCTCATTTATCCTTCTAATTATATGATATTTCACATTTAATTTTGAATCTACCTTGTAATACGATATATCTAATGGTGTGTCATCGTTAACTCACTTTATTATACAAATGATACAGGTGGATCATCTAAAAATTCAATAGAGTTAAAGTATTCAAATGGAAAATTAAAGTTTACAAAGTGGAAGAGATCGTCAGCATCTTTCCAGTGACATTCTTTTCAGGAAAAACGACCTCTAGGTGACAAAGATATGAACAATTGAAGTTTCGTCAAAGTTGGTGGAAAATAGTTAAAAATGGTTTACAAATTATTTGGTTTGGATAAAAAAAAGGGGGGGTGGTCAACGGCCTATCCCTTGACCTTGCCAACACTGAGGCATCCCCTTGGTATTTTTAAGTATTAAAAACCATAAGTTAAAAAACCCATAACATAAATCCAAATGTCAAACTTTAATAGCCAAACGCACCATAATGGATTTAAAAACCATATAAAACGTATGTAATACAACTATATGTTAAAACATATGGGGTGCATGAAATATATATTAAACCATGTATTAAAATGGTGCGCCCGATTTATATGTGCATATAATTTATACCAAACTATGTCATATATAATCCAAAAATGGCGTGCATATATGTGTATATAGGGGAAGCCCGCGAGTTTGACCCCGGGACTTCCACAATTGATGCCAATCTTAGAATATCCATATTCTTCCCTAGATACATAATCGATGTCAATCTTAGAATATCCATCTTCTTCCCTAGATTTTTTGAACTAGAAGATAACCAACATCTCATGGAAGAAATAGGGAAGGAGAAACAGCTAAAAACTCTACACATATTCCAAAAGGAAAAGATCTCAGATCCAGATAGGTTACCCGTTGATTTTTTTCTCAAATGCTTTGACTACATTGAGGCGGATCTTCACAGGGTAGTGAAAGAAACTCAACTCTTTGGGAAAATCTTATCTACTTTCAACACCACTTTTATTATGTACATTCCAAAAATGGAAAATCCCACTACATTTGAGAATTTTCATCCAATATCACTCTGCAATAGTATCTATAATATCATCACAAATATCAACTCATGTAGGATCAAAGAAATTATCTTTAAGATGATCTCTCTGTAGCAGTTTAGCTTCCTTGAAGAGCACCAAATACATGAGGAAATTAGTGTTTCACAAGAAGGTTTACACTTTGTGAAAACAAAAAAAAATAAGTTAAAGAAAGACAAAGTAGACCTATCCAAGTTCTTTGAAATAGTCAGTTGGATCTTCCTTAGACTCATTCTCATCTATATGGGTTTCATCCTACTATGTGTCGTGGATGATGGCTTGCATCAACATTGTGACATTCTTAGTCTTAATAAATGGATCGGCCTCACCTTTATTCAACTCCAAAAAAAGGAACTCTCCAAGGATGTCCCCTCTCCCCTCTTCTCTTCCTCCCAGTAGTTGAGGGATTAAGAAAGGCTCTCAAGGAAGCTACAACAAATAGCTCATTTAAAGGTATTCTCATTATAAATCTTGCTATGTTTCACACCTACATTTTTACGATGAAATCATAATATTCTATTATAGCTCCAAATGCATGGTGGACAAACTCAAAGAAATTATAAACCTTTTTTTCATAACCATGGGTATGGTCATAAATTCCGCCAAGTCTTTGATGATTAGTTGGGGTCTCTCGTAGCATGAAAAACACTACTTAAATCAAATTTTCCCTTTTGTCAATTCGGACTTTGAGGCTAGTCTCAAACACTTGGGATTCCATTTAAAGTATAACCTATACCTAAAGGGG
>SNQJ01S0160585.1:21711-32549 GCA_010110895.2 Picea sitchensis
AAATTCATTTGTGTATTCTTGCACTGTTTATCCCTTTCTTAGTTTAAGACCTTGCCATTCAATTGAATCCTTCTCTTTATAACCCAAAGGATACAATTGTTTTTTAAGTGTAGAAACAAAAACTTGCCACGATGGAAAGACATTACCCACTTGTTGCGTGCCATTTTGCAACTTTCTTTGCCACCAGTTGAGTGTTGTGCCTACAAGTCGAAGAAATGCCAATTTGATTTTAGTTTCCTCATCTTTGATTTGTTGGACACTACAATAAACTTCCATCTATCTGACCTAATTATCAAGCCTCTATACATTGACTTCACCATCATACATGGTTAATTCAAACTTCACATCAAGCTTAAGTAAAGGCATATCATGTTTATGTTTATGGGAATGTTTTCTTGCGGTGGATTTGGAACTTGTACTTAAAGAAGAAGAAGTTGATGGAGAAGAAGGAGGTCAAGGAGGAAGTTTAGGAGGATCCTCCCCTTCTTCATTTTTGGCTTTTGAATATTCACCTAGAAGTTGTCTCTTTCTCTCCAAGTAATCATCATATAAAACCTTTACCATCTCCAACATGGCAAAGAAGGTATTTTGAAACTCTATCTCATTATGAGAAAGTCCCTCTTCCGATGCCATATTCTCACTTTGAGAAGTTCTCTTTATTGATCCAATCTCAGTATTCTCTTCGAAAATATTTCCTTCACCATGATTCAACTTTTCCCTGGTAATCATGCAAACTCAAAAACCAACTGTCAACCTGCTCTAATACCACTTGATCCGAAAAGAATCTTTTAAAGACTATGGTTAAGTTTTAAAGCACGAGTGCATTAACCATTTAGGAATTGAATAAAGAGAAAGAATCAATGATATAACATGGAAACCATAATAAGATATGCAGATATGAAAGTAAGCACAAAGAATCAATAAACCATAACAACAAAGTTGTTAACGGAGTTCGACAAGATCACCTACGTTTCCAGGCTTTTGTCTCAATGGGTGAGGCTTTCTTATTTATCTTGAAAACTTCAAAAGTACAATATAAAAGTGTCAAATGGATTATAAACTAGTCTGTCTGTGTTCAAATAGACCTCAAGAACCTAACACAACTAACGACACTGAAAACGATTGAGCGAAACTCCTAGAATTGGCCTGCAAAGTTCCTCTCCTCAATGGATTCCCTGCATAAAACTGACTTTGGATTCACAATTCTATAAAATTTCTCCTTTTCTAAACCTCTCTTAGGCTTCCAAGAAACTCTAATTTATATAGATTTGAAGTTGGTAACATCCTCCCAAGATTTGGCCTAAAAAAAGGGCTCTAGATGTCCCAAAAATGACCAAAATCTCCTAAAATCAGGCTATAATCATTTAAAAGTTATATAATATAGCTTAAAAACCCAAAAATGGGAAAATACTAGGTGCAACCCCCTTTATCCGGTCCCCTGGTCATATGGGCATTGTCCCCTGGTCATATGGGAGTTTCCATGTGGCCTTGGGCTGGGCGCTAACTGTTGAGCCCTGGTCTTAGGTTGCTGCGCTGGTCGTATGGCCATGTGCCCTGAGCTAAGGCTCCCACACACTTCACTGGAATGGATAAGCTTGGATTCATAGCCTCTGGTCTGTCGGGGCTAGTCCCCGCCAACCGCGGCTTAGCCCAAAATATCCACGCCAAAAACTTAAAAGGTGTATATCCCATATGACATAACAAGTACCACCCTAGCCCATTTGGTCCGCCACCGGTTGCGAAAAAGTTTCTCATCCCGTGAGGTTAGGGGTTTGAATCCCTCGACCCATAATTTTTTTTTTAATCCAGTCATCCCTGAAAAAATCCGGGATGCCAGGTGGCACCCTCTGATTGGGCCACATGTCGGTTTGGGATTGGTTCGTACTACTACATTCAATGAAATAGTCATCGTCCAATCAACATGCCACATCACTACTGTACAACCCAGTCCCACATAAGCTTTCATACAACCCTGTCACCTGCCACATCATCCATCATACAACCATGTGTCATGCCACATAACGTCCATACTGCATAGTCACCCTGCCATGTCAATATTTGTACAACCCAGCTATCATCCGTACTACCATGTGTCAACCTGTCATTGTTCCACATCATGTACAAACTCCCACGTGTCATCCGTACAATGCCACGTGTCAAATCCGTACAATGCCAACTCAACCCAAAAATGTCAAATCTGAGTGACACATGTCACCTCCTGGTGACACCATGTTATCATGATGACATCACCTGTTGTATTGCTGACGTCAATGCTGACTTTGACTAGTTGAATTTTTGCTTATTTGGAAATTTCATCAGAACATGATAACTTTCACATACGGTGTCTGTTTGAGGAAAACATTATATGGGAAGAATCAACGCGACGAGACAAACACAATGGAACTAGTTTCTTTTGATTAAGAGAAATTTTATTTTTAGGCCTTCCTGGATCCATTTTGGATCACTCTCTCTCTCTCCAAGGGGCCTCAAGGGCCTCCTCTCACAAAGATTACATAAGGAATTTATATAGTTTCCATCTCTCCATAATTCAACGAGACAAGATCCACAATTTTAGGATCTAATAACAAATCAAGGAAAAAAATGAGAAAGCATCTCAACTAACCTTAACTTCCCCTTGAGACTAGGAAACCACTTGTGATAAAATGAGGAAGAATCCCAAACCAACTCATGAGACTCCCAACTTCCTCTTAAAATTAGGAAACTAATTTGTGAAGTGGATTCTCAAACAAAACTAATTTCCCCTTAAACTTAGGAAACTAATTTGTGAGGTGGATTCTCACACTTAATTTTAATTTCCTTTTTACAAATTAAATGAAAAATACATGAGCACATTATGCTAAAAAAATTAATCATTTTTACAATATGAAGCATTAAACCTTCCTTTTAAACTTTGTTACCTATCATTAATCATCATTTTAATGATCTTCTCCATGGTGTGAAAAGTATTGAATCCTTGTGTGGATATCCTCCTAGATCATACCTCCCCACAAAAATCACTTTTGGTCCTAAAAAATTATAGAGAGAAACCGTGCCTTGAATCTCCGCAACAAACTTCTAAGAAGAGGATTACACTCCATGATACACTTTCCCATCACTCGATCTGCATGTTGTTCATGAGATTAAACTTAAGGATCAAAGAGTAATGTCAGGCATCAAGAAAGTTTGAAGAGAATGTTTTTAAAGATTGCTTTTTCTACCTTTAGTTATAAGATAAAAGATCCTTAAATGAAAATAATAGTATGGAAACATAGAGGCCGTATTTCTTATCTGAGTCACAATTGTAATATCGAATGGTGTGGGGGAAATTTACAAAACCATTAAACAAAGTAAGGCATCAATTGCTGAAGAATCTTACCTCATTGCAGTGGAAGAAAATAGATAGCGCAACCTTGAACAAAGTATAAAGTACAATAATTCACATAGCTTGCAGGTCTTGTTTTACTCACAGTAAATTCAGGAAAAACTGTTCACTTAACAAATTAATGATATAATACAATTATAGTATTTGTGATACTAAAGTATAATCAAACATCTATCAAGGAAATGCATATAGAAATGTTGAAATATGGAAATACAGGAGAAACACATAACCCAAACTGAACAAAATTTGGAATCTCTATCTGCACTTGTATTAATACTCAAAGGAGAGTTTTCTCTATTACATACGACAAGAAGCAACCTTTAGTAGATCTTGAGTCTATGTATTTATACAAAACTGTCACAACTTAAAACAGTTGGACTTCCTATAATTAAAACTAGCAAATATTTGAAATAAGAAAACAATGCATAGAAAATGATGAGCTTCGTTGGCAATCTCTTCTATCTCCTCGTCTGTTGGCATAAACACTTCCTTTCCTCATTCGTTTAGGCCAAACACATCTGTCTTCTAGTCTTCTTAATAATTTAGCATAATATCTTAGACATTGTAGTTCTGTTTCCTTCTGTCCCTTCAACCACGTTCAGTAATGCAATGACATTTCCTTACCTGCTCACCATTGTGCTTGTATTTCCATGCTCAATGCATTGGTTGCATCTATCTAAAAATTCCACCACTATCTTTGATGGCTCAATGATTTCATTCACCTCGAAAATGTATAATTTATTTTCCACTTGAGGTAGTCTTTCTTGGATTCTTTTCACTTCTTGAGTCAAGGTCTGGAACTATGAAGTTGGGTTCACTAGCCATTTGTTTATTTTACAAAGGTCAATCTAGCTCATTTCCTGAATGGCTGCTAGAGTTTCCTCTCTGCTCTTTCTAGAATTATGCTGGTTCATTTCGATATTGATTTTCCCCAAGGCCTCCACAATACTGTTTCCCTCAAAATCAATCAGTATTTTGTCCAATGATGATAACACTTCCTGGAAAGCGTCCTTTAATTCCCTGGCTAACCTCTTTCTCTGTGCCAAATTTATTTCCCACACCTTCAAGGCCAGATCACCTCTTATTTGTTTCGAAGGGGAAAGACGAGGAAAATTAGGGGTATTATCTTTCTGTGCCAATGCAAAAACTTCTTGAAACACAGCTCGGGCTAAACAAGATTCTCTTTCCTTGATACAAACATTCTTTAAAGTGATGTTTACTGCATGATAACACTTTTGTATGGCATCAACCTTCATAAAAAGATCCTGCCAAGCCATTCCCAGTTTTTTTATTTTATTTGTAGTGCTTGATTCCAGAAGGCTGAGATATCTACTGATGTACCTTCAGTCAGGTCTAACCTGGCTTGCAATTGCTTTATTAACTCATCACATTGAGTGACCAATCCTTTGTTGGCCTGCGAATTTCAATGGAGCTCCTCGAGAATAGCCCGCAGTTGTTGGATTTGATGTCGGTCATAAGCTCTTATTTGTTCAAAGTCTTGGCTCATCTTATGCCTTACAATTTGTTCCATGTTCAGTATTTGATCTTGCAACTACCCCGCCAATAATTTTTTCTGTTTTAGTTGCTCCTCCAAGTTCTCCAATGACCATTGATTTGTAGTGGCAAAGGCACCCAATGAACCTGCAACTTCCTTCACGAATTCTGAATCATCACGATCATTTCCATCATACAACTTCCTTTGAATTTTGGTTATTACTCCGTCCTTCTAATATGATTCTCTTTTGATGATGGCCCTCCGTTTATTTCTAAAGAAGAAATATGAAGGAGGCATCTCTTCAGGCAAAATTTGGGTGAGATCACCTACAAAAATGACTTCGGAACTAAGATTTATGAAACTAGATTGCAAAGGTGTCAATGAAGTATTAGGAGTACCGATCTTCGTAGACAGTTGTTGTTCTGCAGTATTGGCATTTGATGTGGCTGGTGTCAAAGGAGATGTATCCTGTCCTTGCTTTAGGAAGGCTTCGAGCTGAGTCATTGCCCGAGGGCCTAGTGGGATTTATAATGAAGCTTTCAATTCTTGATTCAAAACTTCAGAGCTCTTTGGGGTTTCCTCAATATCCTATTTACCAGAGTTCCCTAGTTCAAAACCTGGAGGTACAAATTCCTGTGAAGGCGAAGTGGCTACCGATTCTCCCTGTAGTACTTTTGACAAGATGTTTTGTATGTGTCTTTGGAAACTAAGGAATCCAACCTGCTGATTTGGGGGCAGGGTTTGGAACCTGCTCTGTACCTCTTCATAAGACCTGAATCCCCTGAATATTTCATCGTATGGGGAGTCTTCGTGCACATATATTTTCATATTAAATTGGGCCAGGTGGTTTTCTACGATTTTGTGTGCATCATGCTTTTTGAATTCGATGTCAATCAATTTGAAATCATTTAGAGCTGCAACCTCTACTTTAGAGTGACCAAAATCCAAAAGCAAAAATATATTGACCTGGAGAGGGAAGGTAGGCCATACCTTTTTCTGGGCTTCTTTCAGCTCCTTGCTGATGCCCCCTGTTACTATTTGATAAGCTACTTCTAGGCATACTTTCCACACTAGTAAATATCTTGGGAGAGCACGGGGAGGGACTGAGCATCCGAAAACCATGATATAAGAGAAGTTTTCTTCAATGAACCAATCTACTAGTTTGCCTAGATTTCCCATGATTCTGTCTGAGATTTGAGGGGTGGGAAACTGTATAAATATCTATGGATAGGGACCACTAGATTGTGACATATTTTGTAAAAGAAATATTTTTCCTTGTGCTCCCACAACTTGGAGTGATATAAGTGAATAGGTTCTGCGCTAGTCGGGGTCCAACTCCAATTCATCAGTGGGAAAGGGGTTATGAAGCAAATAAATTCCACGACATATGTAGACATATAGAAAGGGGCGGGCTTCCCCTTTGATTTTGCAAATTTGTATTCAATAATTTCTTTGACCAAGTTGTTTGATAAAATTTTAGCCCAAATAAAAGCGTAGCCCTCAGCCACCTCATGTATGATTGACACCCATTCCACCGGGAAATGAGTAGGAATCTTCTTCCTAAAAATTATTTAGAGCATCATGGCTACATAAATCATGTGAGTATCCAATGACACTGTGGAATACATGCCGTGAGCGTTGGCCTGAACTTCTCTGGGTGCCCTCACAAGAACTTGATTATATTGGGATAACTCTTGTCGTATTGTATGCATTCCTGTTTCTCAAACTCTAACATAAATGTAGCATTGTAATTATATTTAGGATCAGGAGATATCTTATACATTACTTGGAGGTGTTCTGGTCGAAAAGAACCAACAACAACCTTTTGGTAGTTGAAAATGCTCCTGGTTTTGCTGTCAATGTTTTCCAGGGCCCAGCTTATCATGTCATTATACGACATGAGTCTCGACCGCGCAAATACCTTGTGTATCTCCGGCTGGGCTATATATTTGAGTTTATCTTCATGAGTATCGCCTACTTCATCGCTGGAATCTTCTGGGCAGTTTATAATATCATGTTCCAGAATCTCGAACCCCTGTGTCCAAGATTTAACAAAGTCTATAGCTCGCGGCGTAGTGTCTGACATAATGTCTGCATTAGGATTTGAAGCCTCACCAACCGCATCAGTCTTCTTCATCATCTTCCGTGGTGCCATGATATCGAGAGAATAAAATGAGGTTACCTGTTGTAGGGGAATTGCGTGAGCTTCTCAATCAGATAAAAATTTCTACTTTGCGGAAGGTGAAAATGAAATTCAAAATCAAAGTATTTTTATTCACATCACATGCATTGATTCTAATATAGATTTACTGACGATAAATTTATTAACTTTAATGGAAAAGTCTACTTGGCAATCCACAATCTACATTAAAAATCATTACCGTTGATTTGTCATAAATGCCATTAATATTCGACGGTTCGTGTTCGGGAAATTTAGATGAGACAGAGTGAAAACTATCTGAATCCTGAAATTGTGAACGTTAATCCCTAGATAATCATTTTTAACACTATAATTAATCATGTTTAAAAGATGTGTTAACTTTAAGCGTTTCAGAGTTTCAAACTTCATCGTTTTTAAAAGTAGTTTGAGAGGAAATACCCGAAACCCGAAAATGCGAAGTGATTAATTATCCGATCATTAATTCAAGTCCTAATTAATAATATTTATGACTTTAAGTGTTTCGGAGATTCAGAATTCAAATATTTTATGATACGATGAAGGGTAAACGTCAGAACCCCGAAGTGAAAAGTCATTAATCATCTCTTGACCATGATCAATTTAATTAATTAAAGTTTAATCCTTCGACATTTTGTTGCTTTGGTGATTTATGAATTAGTTCTTTGCAATATTTCTGAAGGGTCATCTCACGTAGTGACGTATCACAAATGGCGTCATTCTAGATGATGTGTCGAGAAAAGGGAGGTGCCACGTGTTATTTAGAATCAAATGAATCTTCAAACGAAACTATCAGAAATGGGTGCCACGTGTCGACTCAGGGAAGACTCAAAAGATACACGTGTATCATGACTCGTTTCCTTCAAAGGTTTAGGAAAAGTGACGAACAAACATTTTCGAGTTTCAGGACTTTTATCATTAAGACTTATCGAAATACCCGAAGCGCGAAGATTCAGAGAGACCTTTAGTGATTCACGTTATTAACCATTAGGCGACTCCAAAACTCCAGAGAAATTAGGATCGTTTGATCAAAATGGAAATCCTTCATCAATGACGGATATCATGCTCGCCTTATTTCTAATTAATCAGATATAAATTTGATTTGAAATTTGAAAGTAATTTTCTAAGTTACCATTTTGGGAAAGATTATATTTTCGTGAAGTGGAGAATATAAATCTCAAAAGTTCAGGATTATATGTGTTCCAATATAGGCTCTATCTGGGGATCGTGTCTCCCTGTGAGACATGGAAGAATAGTAGACTGAGTGCCTTTATTGGGTGAATGGAGTCATTATTAGACTTTTGGGAAACACACACTTCAAGGATTAATCATACATAGAAAAATTTAACTTCAACCGAATCTCAGAAAACTTTCAAAACACACCTAATTATTGATCTCAAGTTAGGCTATTAATAATTTCCCTTTCCTAAAACTGAGTTTGGATTTGCTTAAGATAATCAAAACAACCTTAACTGAAATATCAGACTTTGGTCGATTTCATTCGCATCAAGGTTAATTGAATTTAACAATTTATTTAGGGAATCCCTTGTTGGTTTAGGATGTAAATATTACCGGAAGGAGAACCAGATACTAGAGTATGTTATATATGTGTATGAAAACCTTATAGACATCATAGATATTGCTTCACTTCCAACGATCCTGTTCAGTACCCCGATGAAGTTATCTACATCTCCCATTGAATTTCCTTTCACCACTTCAATTCGTATTTTGCGGAGATGAGGGAAATCATTATATGAATTTCCTTTCATCATCTATTTTTGGACAAAATGGGGGCAATCGAATTACAAATTTCCTTTCACCATTTGTCTTGGACTAGATGGGGGAAATTAGATTATGAATTTCCTTTCACCATCTATCTTATATTTTAATATTTTTGAAGTGGGGGAAATCAATTTGTATGTATCATACAAGGGATGATATTTTCTTAAGATTTGACAATGAAGATTTGTCAACAATTTTTTGATCGTACTCTGGACTAATTCTCTCCCAATCTTCAATACACCTTCGCCTATAGGGAATATCTTATGAGAATTTTTATTTTTCAGGGATTGACCTTGGGCGAATTAATCAGTTTAAAATATGATAGAAGAGCTAAAGTTATCAGGATTAACCTAGAGATATTTTCTTTCAGTTAAAATCACGGGGATGATAAATATTTTCGCCTAATCTCGATTTGAAGGTATGTTTTTAAGTTTCCAGAGTCAAGGTGAAACCCTTTCTTTCTATGAAGACTAAGGAAATGATAGTGGAAATTAGAAGTGAATACAAGCTCAAAGATAGGCAGAGTAGAAAATAACGAAGACTTAGAGAGTCTGTTGCAAAAGGGTCTCATTCCCACACAAGTTTGTTTATTGACTCTCGAACTTTGCTTCGAGCCTTTTTTATTCTTATTTTCTTTTCTTTTTATTTCATTCGGAGAAGGCTTAAAAATTAAGCCGTGATTTTATATTTCTCCGATATTTGATCAAGTGACAATATCTATATGAGTGAAACTCTCTTTGCATTCAATAAGATTTCTTTGCAATTTTAGCTTGGACTAGTGGTGTAGGAGTTCATACCTCATATTTCCTTTAAATTTTCAATCAAGTAAATCGTTAGTTTATCACCTTTTTGGGGAGAAGGAAAATGTTTTGAAAATTGAGTGTCAGATTCTGATACCTTCTCACCTCTCATCTGGTAGTAAGTATTCTACACGGGAACAAAATGGGAAATGTCAGAAAATCCTGCAGAATAGAAATGAGGTACAAATCTTTTATATTTTTCTTTTATGATATCAAATACGACTTGGTTTATATACAACGAAAGGTAAAATTCATATAATACACAAAAGAAAATAAAATTACAAATCAAAATAGGAAACCAAAAACGATATATATAATGGGAATGTGAAATATGATTATTGCATAAAATGTTTTAGGTAACGCTCGTTGATAGGGGCGTCAAGAGTTTTTCTGTCGATATTTTCTAGTAAGAAGGAATTTCTTCCTTCAACAACTGCAATCCTGAATGGTCTGAACTAGAGGTGGTCAAATTTTCCATGTTTCCTTGCATCTTCTTTCCTAGCATCCCACTTTAGAACTAGATCTCCATGAAGAAATTCTCCATATTTAGCCTTTTTATCGAAAAGGGCCCTCATATTATCTTGGTACTTCTGAAGTCTGTCATCTACTTCGGCCCTATTTTGCTGGACCTCAATTATTTGATTTATCCTTCTTGTAACATCACTGGGCTCTTCATTTGCGTCTTGAAAGAGATTCATCATAGGAAGGGAGAGATTGATAGGAAGGATGACGTCAATACCATAAACCATTTGAAAATGGGACATGCCTATTGATTTCTTGGTTTCGATTTGATTTTCCCATAAGGCGTATTTCAAATGAACGTGCCAGGCCTTCTTATTTTCCGTTAACACTTTTTTGATTATATTCATCAGGATCTTGTTGGATGATTTGACCAACCCATTTCCCTGAGGATAATAGGCTGTAGAATATCCCAACACAATGTTGTGTTTTTGGTGGAAAATGACCATTGACATAGATTTGAAAGCTTGGGTATTGTCAGTGACTATCTTTCACGGACAACCAAATCTCGATAGGATGTTTTATTCCAAGAAATTTATTACCACCGAATCTGTAGCATTCCGAGTTGGAATGGATTCGACCCATTTCTTGAAGTAATAGATGGCTATTAAATCCATTTATGTTGTGTGCTTAACTGCGGGTGGATTTCTCCGATGAAATCTAGACCCCATTGTTGAAAGGGAG